>WNYA01000941.1:0-43532 GCA_019512145.1 Engystomops pustulosus | reverse complement strand
ACTAGTGTCCATCCCCGATGCTCTAGCACATGCCACTAGTGTCCATCCCCGATGCCCTAGCACATGCCACTAGTGTCCATCCCCAATGCCCTAGCACATGCCACTAGTAAATTTATAGGGCCAGCGCTCCACTGTAACAATGACCTAGGAAACGTCCAGCAATGTCATTGATCAGATGCCATTTGACTTCATGATTCCTGCCCCGTGCATGTGTACAGATGTCTCCAATGTATATTCCTACCCTGCTGACATCCAGTGTTGACCCTGATGTGACCTGACTATGGACTTTGCTACCCCCTGACCTTTGGCCTGACCCTCCGCCCATGCTAGAACTGCCCTGACCTTAGCTTGTTTTTGCCTGATCTGTTACCTTTAGGACTTCTCAGGGAGTTAGGGACCTGCTAATCCTATTGCAGTAATTGTCCAGTTCCTGGTACTGGGGTTTACAAAGTTCTGTGTCAAACATTGCAGGTTTGGGTTCCATAGACATCAGACAGAAGTCCAGGTTTGGCGTCAGGCCCACCCTCCTGCAGGTAACATTCACAATCTGTGTGTCGGCACCGATTGCAGGTGTTAACCCTTTAAATGCCGCTGGCAAAGACGACAACGGCGCATGCGTAGAGCCATCTTCCCTATGATCGCTGCTCCCCATGACGTCATGCAGTGGCATTTAAAGGGTGACACCGGATGGTACAGTAGGTGAGCATTCGAGTATCCTATCTGAACTTTCACATCGGGTTCAGCGGAACTAGGCGAACCCGAATGGCTCTGCTCATCCCTAGTAGTCCGTCCCTGTTGTCATACTTTATTCCACTTGTGCCCTACATTTCTTCTTTTTAGCCTACAAAATATATATATACATCAGTAGGAAGTCAGGAAGTCAGGCTGCGGGATCAGACTACACAGGATTGTCGGTAGTCTGTAACTATGGAAACGCATATGTTTGGATTAGATCTGTACTAGATGTTGGTGAATAACAGTTTCCATATTACGGATCACTATTCCGTTAGAGATAATTGTTCCCACACTAATGTGATGTTCCCTACTAGCTGGGAAGGAGTTTTTCAGGGAATTGTGGGAAGATTTCCATGTCTGGATAGCGTTTTCCCACTCGGACAGTAATGAATCTAATTCTGTGGATCTGTAACATAGAAGCCTTATTGAATCCATGTGACGGGAGGGGGGCACATACTTTTATAGGCCCAGTATTTCCCAGAGGTCTTCCTCTGTCCGTATCTGCAGTGTGAGCTCCACTTCCGCTGCTCATGTTTTGCTTTCCCCCTGAGCGGCCAGGCTTGTCTCCACATACCTTTCACATCAATGTCTGCGGTTTCCAGTGTTTTTACGGCAGAAGTTGGCCTATGGCAGTGATACAATAACCCGCGGGACACCGCAGGCACCAGCACTGAAATAATAGCATCTCACAGGAGACGGTCCAAAAATGTGCAAAAAAAGAGCAAAAATTTCCACAACTGCCAATAACCCCTTGATGTCTGCTCCTTCACCCCTGAGTATCTGGCCGGTAAATGTTGGGTGACCCTTGACATAGAACACACAGAGAATTTTTGGAGATACGTGTAATATTTTATAAAATTACTTGTACTATGATGAGGTAAAAATAATAACATTTGCTAAATAAACATAATCTGACCTGAATTGGATGAAATTGCATATTTTTAGTACAGTCAGTGAAGTGTGACCGCCAGCACCTCTCCCCTCGATGGCAGCTCAGTCACGTACTGTTAGGGTCACACTGTTCCTGGTCCCACCTTGGCAGCCCCTCTAGAGCTCCTATAGAGTGTGAGTACATTACTAGGCTCTTACAAGGATAACATGTTCCTACATAATCCCCAGAGACCTCTACTTGTAGGTAGGGCTTGTTCACACAGTGCAATTGCAACGTAACCCCACTGAGGCATGACCCCAGTGTAGGGGCAGCTGGATTCCCTAGGACCTGAGTGGCTTGTAGTGCAGCCCAGCACCAAAATGTGTTGTGGTGGCTTGGTCCAGGCCTCGTTCACACCAGTCAGGGCCAGCTCGGAGATTCAAGAAGATGGGGAGGCAGCGGAGGAGAGAGGGGATCCCCCTGGGGCACTACCAGTGTGTGTCTTAACAGATCCCGAGGCAGATAGTGAAAGGGAGGCCAGGGATCCTACTTAGAGACAGAAATAATAACAGCAGGTAACAAGCTTTGAACGGTCCTTTCTGCAGGTTGACAGAAGGCTGTGGATTGGTTAGCTATTTCATTGTGATTTCAGTAGTAGCCCTAGTCCAGTGGTCAGAGGGGTGGCTTGTAGGAGCCAGTTTGGTTCTGCTGCTTTGGCAGCAATCTATGTGCAGAGATCAAAAGATAAAGACAAAAGACCAAGGAAATCCATACAGAGAGAGAAATTATAGACTCTCTTTCTGGATCTCAGGACAAAAAAAGATGCAATGGAACCTTTAAGACATAATTACAGTCATCTAGAAGGTTCTGCTCAGGGTTAACTGTGGGGTTTTGAGGTGACAGGTTCCCTTTTAAGTTCCTGACCTAAAAGGTGATCCTGCCCACTTTCTCCTCATGTTTTTGTGTCTGATCTGTCCTGAATCACCTTGGTGCCATTCACTTGTGTGTCCGAACCTGGCAGCAGGGCCGGTACCAACACTGGGCAGACCTGGGCAAGTGCTGGGGCCAGGAGCTGCAGGGGGGCACATAAGGCTGTATCTAATGAATCCATAGGAGGTGAGGGGGCTGTATCTAATGAATCCATAGGGGGTGAAGGGCCAGATCTAATGAATCCATAGGGGGTGAGGGGTTGTATCTAATGAATCCATAGGGGGTGAGGGGTTGTATCTAATGAATCCATAGTGGGTGAGGGGGGCTTTATATAAAATAACCATGAGGGGGCTGTGTGGGATGATAAACTAAGGGAACAGGAGACTGTTTTAGTTTCTGAATTTTTAATGCCATCATGTGAGGTCACTGCAAAGGGGCCCTCTGAGGGTCTGTCACCCAGGGGCCCACTGAGGGTCTGTCACCCAGAGCCCCCTGAGGGTCTGTCACCCAGGGGCCTACTGAAACCTGGAGCCGACACTGCCTGCCAGGGGACTAGAACAAGAGGTAGTGACAAAATAGTCCAGACCCCTGTACAGGTGTTAGAGAGGAAAATAGGGGAGACGACACTCTTACCAAGTGCTACATTGTTACCTGCCCCTGTGATCTATGGGATTCCCTGTAATAGTCGGAGCTCACTCCATCCTCTTCAGTCAGGAAGACATTTACAATTTTTCTTACAACCATCTCTAGTTAATATCAATCATGTAAGAGCCGTAACGCTCCCTCCCCTGAGTCTGTACATGACAGCGGTCGTCTCCCAGGTCATGTACAGGGATAATTATTCTGTTTATTTTACATATCACCCCCCCAGAGGTCATGTAAAGCCCCCGCAGCCCCCACTGCCGGCATTATTATAATATTCTGATTTGCATACAGTCCATGAGCACTTCACAGACTCATTGTCACCTCTTCACCTTCACATCCAGCGCGTCCTCTCGCCTCCTGTCCGTCTCCTCATCACACGGAAGGAAGAATAAACATGACCACGAGAAGACGAGACTCTCATCGTCTTAATGATTAGGACCTTCTGACCCGCACTCGGTGGTTCCTGTGCCGAGCGCTGATCCAGTCATGTATACAGAGGCCTGAAATATTCATTAGCTAAAGTGCACTTCCCCCCCGAAGGGCTTTATCCGGGGATGGAAGCGGCAGCCGTGTATAAACACTGCACTAAGGAGGATCCTGGAGAGAAATGACTTCCCGGCTTACAAATACTAGAATGCAGGACATGCAGAAGCCTTGGAGAGCTGTGTGCTAACCCTGCGGAGAGCTGTGACCTGTGGAATATCATAAAAGACCTGATAAAGCTCCCGAAATGGAAGCGAAACGCGTCGTCTGTTACAACTTGGAAATCATTTTATATGGAAAACAAACATGGAAGATTCTTTATATATTGTCTATGGGATATAAGAGGACAATACAGTTTATGGAGAGAGGTGTAACAGGGGGAGGAGGACTACAAGTCCCATCATGCCCAGCGGATAATGTGGAGAGGAATATAACACAGGGTTTACAACTACAAGTCCCATCATGCCCAGGATGTTATTATAGGAATTATTAGGGAACAGGGAAGTAGAAGATAACTACAAGGTCCCCCCATAACAGGTCACATAGGGAGGTGCACAACAAGGAAGTGGACTACAAATCCCAGCACTTCCGGTGTGTTATTAATGGATGTGTATAATGGGGAGGACTAGGACTTCCCTCATGCACAGGTATTCATCGGGGTATATAAGAGAACAGTAGCTACGGGAAGTATTCAGATCTCTTCAGAATTTTCACTCTTTGTTTCATTGTAGCCAATTGGTAACATCAAAAACAGTAACAATAATGTACATTCTGCTCCCAACCTGACGGAACAGCACAATCTAGTAATCTGGTGATAAGTATTCAGCCCCCGGTGATAAGTATTCAGCCCCCGGTGATAAGTATTCAGCCCCCGGTGATAAGTATTCAGCCCCCGGTGATAAGTATTCAGCCCCCGGTGATAAGTATTCAGCCCCTGTTGATAAGTATTCAGCCCCCGGTGATAAGTATTCAGCCCCCGGTGATAAGTATTCAGCCCCTGGTAAGGATTTTGGAGGCAGAAATTCTTTTGTAACCTTGGCCAGATCTGTGCCTTGCCGCAATTCTGTCACTGAGCTCCTTGGGCAGTTCCTTAGACCTCATGATTCTCATGTGCTCTGACATGCACTGTGAGCTGTGAGGTCTTATATAGGCAGGTGTGCGCCTATTCTTATCAAGTCCGATCAGTTAAATTAAACAAAGCTGGACTCCCATGAATGAAGAAAAGAATCTCAAGGAGGATCAGAAGGATATGGACAGCATGAAGTTTAATATCACTGTCACAGCAAAGGGTCTGAATACTTGTGACCATTAGATATTTCTTTTTTTATTGATTAATAAATTAGCAAAAATATTTACATTTCAGTATTTTACTGTCAAGATGGGGACAGAGTGTCCATTAATGAGCAAAGAAAATGACTTTTTTGATATTAACCATTTTAATTTGATGACTCTCATGTAGGTGTTATCAAAACCATCAGTATAGTAAAACACTCTTACTTGGCTACAGCTTAATTTTTTTCTTTAAACATGGCTGAGCTCTATTTTGCAGCAGAAACGCACCGTTGATTGCGGACGTTTATTGATCCTGACTAACCATATTTTTACTTTTATAATGATGTGTTAAAAATTCTGAGGTGGAGTAGTCCCGATTTTGATGCACAGTCCTACAACAGTAGAAGACTACATCACATCACTAAGAAGATATAGCATTTGAGGCCTGGACGAGGCGGATTGTATTATATAGACTGATGCACAATAAAGACCGTAAAGTTGTATCGTGTGTTTGTCTACTTTGCCTAATTTATTTAATTTAATTTATTATTTATTGATATTCCCTTTTATTGGTGATGGACAGGATAGGGTTGTGGAGGAGGCCGCTTAAGATCATTTTAGGAGTTATGGAGGAGGCTGCTTAACTTTTTTATAGGGGTTATGGAGGAGGCCGCTTAACTCATTTATAGGGGTTATGGAGGAGGCCGCTTAACTCATTTATAGGGGTTATGGAGGAGGCCGCTTAACTCATTTATAGGGGTTATGGAGGAGGCAGCTTAAAGGGATTTCCCACAAAGCAATGTTAGGCCCTATCCACGGGATGGGGTCTAACTTGCTGATCAGTGGGGTCTCAGTGCTGAGACCCCCGGAGATCGCGAAAACACAGGGCCGCTCCTCAGACTAATGGAGCAGATGGCCGTGCATGACTGTTCTGCCCCATTAATCTCTATGGAGCTGACAGAGATAGCCGAACCCAGCTTTGTGGGAAAACCCCTTTAACTCCTTTTTTGGGGTTACGGAGGAGGCCACTTAAGTTTTTAATAGGAAAAATTTTATAAATTTACTATAATTATATTTATTCACTATCGTTCTATGGAAACTATCTATAAATTCATATCATATACATTGTAATAATTCCATACACAATAGGTTTCTAAGTCCTGTCAGGAGCTGATAATTTGGCTGTTAAGGCCATTTGTATTCACATGCTCTTTGTAGTTACATCTTCATATGGAATGGTTGAAAAACACTTACAGTATGTCCATAGATTAAAGTAAGAAGGGGAGATAGATGAGAGGAAGGGGCAATTGTGGTTATGGTATCTTCTCCAACAATCCACAATTGTCACAAAGGTGGACTCATTTACCTGACCTTCTGACAGGTTCCCTTTAACTTAGTATCCCTTATTGCATATAGCTAGCTTCTACTCCCGCAGTGATTGTATATAGACAGTGTCTCACGCCCCTGTATACCCATGTAGTAATATCATTCTAGACAATGGGGCTCATTTACTAAGGGCTCTGCGGCCGCACTTTCGTCGGGTTTCCTGAATTTTTCCAATTTGTGCCGAATTCCGCCGGGATTTGGGCGCACGCGATCGGATTTTGGCACATCGGCGCCGGCTTTCACGCGTCAGAAATCAGGGGCCGTGGCCGTCGGACAACCCGACGGATTCGGAAAAACTGCTGAATTTTTTTTCAAAAATTGTGTCGCAAGAACAGCACTTACATGCACCAGGACGAAGTAGGTGAACTCCGGCGGACCTCGGCGCAGCAGCGACACCTGGTGGATATTGGGCACACGGACCTTAGTGAATCCCGGCAGACCCGAATCTGTGTCGGAGAATGCGCCGCTGGATCGTGACTGGACCGGGTAAGTAAATGAGCCCTATTGACTTACCCCCATCATCACATGAACATCCATCTCTGTATAGGTAGCCTGCACCATTCAACATCTCCCCTGGGAAGCCAAAATATTCTTCCTTTGAGAAGGAAACCCAATGCACGCACATCAGCCGTCTTCCTCTATCATCGTAACTCCTCGTCTGCTTCAGCCGGGGGCGTTGTGCCTGCGGTGGGCCATCTTTTATTCATACTGCGGCGTGTTAAACACACTCTTTACACATCTCACGTTAGAAATGCACAAGATCAGAAGAAATCACAAGGAATCGATCAGAGTTCTCATCTCCGTCAAGTTCTAAAACATCAAATAGTAAAACTTGGCTTAGTGTCCTAAAGGATCCTCCATTATTGTCACCACCTGTGGTAAAGGTGAGGTCAGATCTCAATGGTCCACATTTAGTCTTTACCATTGTGCACCAGTTTTCTGTCTGACGTTGCACTGAAAAGAACATGCAAACTGCTTATACATGTATTTATGAAGTGTCTGTGCCACAAAATTCTGCACCAAAAGGAGCGTTCCGTTGCCGTTTTGGACCATGCGCCACAATTATTACAGTGACTCGACAGAATTGAGTCCTATGTAGATAAGCAGAAGAACCACTTCAATTCTAGCCGTCTACATCCTTGGGCCCTCCAGATTATTCTGGTGGCCACTCTTCTTCAACCCCAAGACAAAGTCCCTACACGTCTCCAAATTAGGTTGTCTTCTGCTGTATCTCAGGAGTCCGCTATTGGGTTAGAGCCTGGGCCCACCGGAGAATCCTCTGAGACTCCGGTGGGCCAGTCTGACGCTGATTCTCGTATGAACAAGAGGAGTAAATCACTGATGGATAATCAAAATCAAACATGGCGGACCATGCTCGTGGTTCAGCTGGTATTAAAAAAATCGGACACAGTCACTGACCCTATGTTGCCCTATTCATCATGGGACATCATATCCCATAGAGTCCCTTAGAATACATGGGATTTATGGGACTTCAAGGACAGATTATAGGATGACCCAATTCTGGTGGCTTTGGGTTCTCTGTTTTTCGACGAAGGTTCCTAACTCCTCAGTATAAGCCCAGCTTTTTTAACACAATCCCTTTAAGAAGATGTGCGGTCCGAACCTATGTCACCTGATATTGTAAGGACTAGTTCACAAAACAGATGAGAGACCCACCAATCAGATCCTGTGGCTAAGGAATAACAATGCAGTTGAGCCGGGGGTGGGAGGTGCCCGATTCTGGAAGTAGCAATGTTTCTTCATCCTGTAAAACCACCTTGAAATATTCGACCATCTTTCTTTTTCTGAGGGGAAGCAGTTGAATTTTTGGAGCATTCACGTCGTCTCGTGTTACTGATGTCTCCACGACCCCCGACACCAGGTGAGACATTTACAGGAGCAGCGAGGTCTCCGGACACTTGTCTCTTTCTAATTTAAGAGACGTTTTTCCAAAACAGAGGAAGTGAAGGACCTGTTTATATCTGTGTGAATCCTGCTCATGATGTCTTCAAGACGGCTCCGAGTGCCGCAGCTGCAGAGCGACGTCATCTGTAAGACGCGTCCTGGGATCTATAACGAGGAGATAGATACAAAGATTCTACTGTGCACAAGAGGAGCCGGGAGTGAGAGTCATTCTCCGAGCCATCACTGTTACTGTATAGGCGTCAATGTATCCTAAAGCTAAATCCACCATAAAGGAACTTTACATTAATGATTATTCCTTAATTAATATTTCATTAATATAATGTCACTACACACAAAGTCCCCCTAAAATCTACCTACATAGGGGCACATTTACTAAGAAAGTCGGAAACTTCACTAAAAGTTCTCTGCCCGTGTACAACGGTCGATGCGACCAATTCACTGAGATCTTGCGCCAGAAATCATGAATCTGTCGCTTCCCTACACTGGCCCCCCAGAGGTCACCAACTTTTTTGTGATGCGCCATTACATTGGGTGTGCTGCAGACTTTGCATATTAAATACGGCGCTTAGTCCAACTGAGCTCCGGCACACCCACTAATTTGTGTCGCATGGAGCCAGTGCAGCTGTGCCACAAAGGGTCAGTGGGGGGGGGAGTTATTATTATAGTAGTTTCATTCATGTTACATAGGGCCGCGCAGAATGTATAGTAGTTTATTCCGTAATAGGGGGCGTTATTTATAGAGTTAAATTTCTTGTACATGAGGGCAGTAGTCAAGTAGGATATTAGCTTTCATAGGGGGCAGATTGACAGTAGTTATATCCTCGGACATATGGGCAGAGTAGATTAGTCTGAATGAGATAGTAGTTAATCCTGTACATAGGGGGCAGATTATTATTAGTTTATTCCGCTACATAGGGGGCAGTTATTATTAGTAGTTATATTCATGTACATAGGGGCAGTATTATAGTAGTTATTCCTGTACATAGGGGGCAGTTTATAGTAGTTATTCTTGGTAATAGAGGGGCAGTATTATAGTATTTAATCTGTACATAGGGGGCAGTATTATAGTAGTTATTCTGTACTAGGGGCGGCAGTATATAGTAGTTATATTCTTGTACATAGGGGGCAGTATTATAGTAGTTATTTCTTGTACATAGGGGGGCTAGTATTAGTGTTATTTCTTGTACATAGAGTAGGGCAGTATTATAGTAGTTATATTCTGTACATAGGGGGCAGTTTATAGTAGTATATTCCTGTACATAGGGGCGTATTATAGTAGTATATCTCTGTACATAGGGGCAGTATATGTAGTTATATTCTTGTACATAGGGGCAGTATTATAGTAGTTATATTCTGTACATAGGGGGCAGTATTATAGAAGTTATTTTAGTACATAGGGGCAGTTATAGTATATTCCTTACCAGTGGGGCAGTTATCGTAGGTTTCCTGCTAGGGGGCAGTATATATAGTAGGTATTATATTCCTGTACATAGGGGGCAGTATATAGTAGTAGTATTCTTGTACATAGGGGGCAGTAGTATAGTAGTTATATCTTGACATAGGAGGCAGTATTATAGTAGTTATAGTCTGTATAGAGGCAGTATATAGTTATATATTATCCTGTACATAGGAGGCAGTATTATAGTAGTTTATATTCTGTACATAGGGGGCAGTATATATAGTAGTTATATTCTTGTACTAGGGGGCATATATAGTAGTTCTAATTGTAAAGGGGGCAGTATTATAGTAGTTATATTCTTGTACATAGGGGCAGTATTATAGTATTTCATACTTGTACATAGGGGCAGTGCAGTGTATAGTAGTTATATTCTCTGTACATAGGGGGCAGTATAAGTATTGTAGTTTTACTTGTACATAGGGGGCAGTATTAGTATTATAGTATATATTCTTGTACATAGGGGCAGTATTATAGTAGTATAGTTCTTGTAACAGGAGGCAGTATTATAGTAGTTATATTCTGTACATAGGGGGGCAGTATATAGTAGTATATTTCTGTACATAGGGGGCAGTTATATAGTAGTTATATTCTTGTCAGGGCAGTATGTAGTTTATATTCTTGTACATAGGGGGCAGTATTATAGTAGTTTATTTCTGTACATAGGGCAGTATTATAGTAGTTATATTCTGTACATAGGGGGCAGTATTATAGTAGTTATATTCCTGTACATAGGGGCAGTATTATAGTAGTGTTATATTCTTGTACATAGGGGGCAGTATTATAGTAGTTATATTCTTGTACATAGGGGCAGTATTATAGTCTGTATATCTCGTACATAGGGGCAGTATTATAGTAGTTATATTCTTGTACTAGGGGCAGTGGAGTGCAGATTATAGTAGTTTATATTCCTGTACATAGGGGCAGTATTATGAGTTATATCCTGCATAGCAGAGCGGCAGTATTATAGTATTATAATTCCTGTACATAGGGGCAGTAGTATATAGTAGTATATTATTCCTTGTACATAGGGGGAGTATTATCAGTAGTTATATTCGCTTGTACATAGGGGGCAGTATTATAGTAGTATACTATGTACATAGGGGGCAGTATTATCGTATTATTCTTGAATATGGGCAGATTATAGTAGTTATATTCTATGTACATAGGGTGCAGTATTTAAGTAGTTATCTTCTGTACATAGGGGGCAGTATAATATTAGATATATTCCTGTACATGGGGGCAGTATGATAGTATATTGCAGCTGGTACATAAGGGGAAGTATAGATTATAGAGTTTTATTTGTGTCATAGGGGTGCAGTTGTCAATATAGTAGTTATATCCTGTACCATAGGGGGCCAGAAGTATTATAATAAGGTTATTTCCTGTACATAGGGGCAGTATTATAGTAGTTATTATTTTGCCTGTAAATAAGGGGGCAAGTATGTATGTTTTATATTCTTGTACATTAGGGGGCAGTTTATTGATTAGTTTATATTCCTTTAACAAGGAGGAGTAGTTATGTAGTTTTATTCTGTACTTAGAGGGAGCATATTATAGTAGTTCTATTCTTGTTACATAGGGGAGCAGTATTATAGTAGTTTTATTCTTGTCATAGGGGGCCAGCTTATAGTAGTTATGATTCTTGTAATCGGGTGGCGATTTTGGGTTTATATTTGTGTACTAGGAGCAGTATGATATAGTATTATTCCTGTACAGAGCGGGCAGGTATTATAGTAGTTATATCTTGGACATTGGGGCAGCATGTATTATAGTAGTTATCTACTTGTTACAAGGAGGCAGTATTACGTAATGTTATATTCCTGTACAGTAGGGTGCGTTTATAGTAGTTGATATTCTTGTACATATGGGGCATTATTCTAGTATTTCTTTCCTTGTACATAGGAGGGCAGTATTATATAGATTCTAGTATTCTTTGTACATAGGGCAGTTATTATAGGTAGTTCTTTTTATCTGTTACATAGGGGCCAATTTAATAGTAGTTAGTACGTCTTGTACATAGGGGCGGCAGATATTAGTAGTTCTATTCTGTACCTAGGGGGGCAGTATTAATAAGTAGTTTATATTCTTGTAATAGGGGGGCAGTAAGTATTATAGTAGTTATTATATGTATTCTTACGAGGGCAGTAGATTGCTAGGTCTAAGTTCTATATCTTCCATTGGCATGGGTTCAGTAATAGGGTAGTTACATCTTCTTGTACATAGGGGGGGCATATATTATAGTACGTTAGTATTCCGTGAGCATAGGGGCAGTATTATTGTGAGTTATTTTCTTGTACATAGGTACAGTATATAGTAGTTCTATCTTGTACATAGGGGGGTATATGTAGTTAGTTGATATAGCATTCTTGTACATAGGGGAGGGGCGTATTATAGAGTAAGTTATATCCCTGTAACCGAGGGGCAGTCTTATAGTAGTTTATATTCTTTTGTACATAGGTGGGCAGTATTAATATGTAGTTAGTTTATTTCTGTGTACATAGGGGCAGTATTATAGTAGTATATCTGTAAATAGGGGCAGTATATAAGTAAGTTATATTCTTGTCACATGGCGCAGTATATAGTATGTTTTCAAAAACATAATTGGAGTCATTGTCGGTGAATGTAGGATGTTGAGGCTCCACATAAACCTCATTTTGACCGGTTAAAAGCATAAAAATAATTATTCTTCTCAGACCTCTCTCTCCTCATCGCTCCTTCAGGACCACACTGTGTAGTCTGGATGACAGTATTTCATAAATTATTATAAACTTTCCCTGCTGTAATGTTCAGACTTGAGAGAACTGGACATAAACCAGGGTTTACGAGACGTCGGACAGATCACCGCTCGCCCCGGGGCTGTGCTGAATGCTGAGAACCTCTGGCCGGGATGGGAAAGGATCTGATGTGTGATTATTATTTCTCTTCTGGAAGGTGAAGGCTTCACAGAGAACGTTGTATATTCCTGAGCGTCTCGGCAGGACGTCGCCACAGGACACTCTTGAAGCAAAGTTCACCACATCAAAGGTCTTGTCTCCTCTGTTCTGCGTCCTGTAAAAACACATCTAACCGCAACCAAACATCCAGAAGTGGGAAATAATCGAGAAGTGAGAGAGGATTTAAGGGGACTAGGAACTTAAAGGGATTTTCCCGGCAAAACTTTTTGTATGATTCTCCCTATCCGCAGGGCAAGTCATCAAATGGGTCAATGGGTTCAATGTAGCGCCCCACAAAAGCTGGTTGTCAGTATATTGCTTTCCACAGTGAGGGGGCAGCATGGAAGAAGACAGCTACGTACAATCTCAGTGGTCAGGCGGGAGGTACTGATTACAGATAACAAAGCGCCTGGTGTTGTGTACCATGTGGGGGGGTTTGATTTGAAGTGCAATATCTAAATTGATTATGCAAAAGGATGGATGTTGAATGATGAATGTGAAACCCCACTTGTCTTGTAGTGATGACCATTTTGGTGATGTATGTAGCTTAAGATGTCACGCTTGTAGATAATGGGGCTCATTAACTAAGGGTACCGCGAACCGAGAGATCGGTCGGGTTTACCCAAAAAATTTCAGTCTGCGCTCTGAATTGCCCGGTTTTTGGCACACAGGATCGGAATTGGGCGCATCGGAGAGGCTTGATGTGATAGAAATGGGGGGGGGGGCGTGGGGTAGTAACAACGTGGATTTGGGCAAACCGCGGAATTTAAAAACGAATTGTTGACGTCGCAAGATCAAGCACTTACATGCACTGGGAAAGAAAGCAGAAGGTGAAACTCAGGCGGATCTCAGGCAGAAGACGGATGCAGGAAATAGGAAGCACCACCTTAAAGAATCTCGTCGGACAACGCCACCTAGGATCGCGACAGGAACGGGTAAGTAAATCTGCCCCAAATGTGTCCTGCATACTAGGGAGGATCCTCCCATTCTCAGAGGCAGCATAGGTCTTCTCTGAACTTTAGTTCTTCACAGATTTCGATGAGAGTCAGTTCCAGCAGTTGCCTCAGTGTTCGAATCTTTGTTTCTCTTGAAAATCTCACAGAGAGTTCCTTGGACGTTGAGGTCAGATTGCAACGTACATAGTTTCGAGGAACTTTCATCCCCAAACAAGGATTGGGGAAAAATAAGGGGAGAAATAGCAGGTCTGAATGATATCTTCTCAATCATGAATGATCGACACCTGCTGGCGGCTTCAAGAACTGCATTAAGGGTGCGGTCACAATTAGCGCTAGACATGTGTTTACAGACGCAACGCTAGCACCGGGGGATGGGCCTTGGCCTGATTGCATAGGCGCTTCCAGTGTAGGGCATGCGATCGGTAACCACCACCTGGTGTCTTGTATTGTTTGAATGCAAGACATCGAGTGTTGGTCACCGATCGCATACGTTTCAATGCTAAGGCATATGCCATCGGGCCGAGGGACACCCCCAATTGCTAAACGGTTGTCCCAAGAACCTCACTTCCTGTGTCAGTGGGATTACCCAAACCCACCAGGTATCATTGTACCAAAGTTTCTAAGACCAAACTCATTCATGGGCAACAGGCCTTGGTCAACCTGAACATGGGAATGCAGCCTCTGTTTGGGATCCATGTCTTGCCGAAAGATGTCAGTAGGTTTTACCAAAAACGTCTCAGGACATTTCTCCGTTCATCTTTCTATCAATCATATGGAGTTTGCCAGTGCCGTATTTTATGTATTATATGGAGGACCACACCATGATTTTCCCAACACCAAACCTCTGTTAGTCTGATGTTTCCAAAATGATGAGCTGGGCTTTTTTGCCTCCAAAGTTAGCTTATATATTATCCAAAGAGTTCAATTTTGGCCTCTGTATCTGAGCAGAAGTTGTTCTCCTAGTATCTCGCAAGCTCTGATTACAGCAAGGTTTGTTTTTTTAAATTATGTTTCACTTTGTGGCCGGATTGCTTTCTAGTTACTGATAGACATCGGCTGGTGTCATGACTTTTTGCACCTGTCTTTCTTCTTGGGTTCAGTACTTGTTTCCTGTCTCTCCATTTTTACTCATTATTATAGGACATCTCTTTGTCAGTGTAGATTGGTTGGGTTTTTATTGACTTCTGGTGACAATGTCAATAGCACCTTTAGAAATATATTAACCATATATACTCGAGTATAAGCCTAGTTTTTCAGCACAAAAAAAAATGTGCTGAAAACCCAAACTCAGCTTATACTCGAGTAAAAAAAAATATCAAACCTCACCTTTCTGGCTTCCCCTGCTGCTGGCTATATACTGGGGCAGGGGGCTGGCTATATACTGGGGCAGGCTATATACTCGGGGATATGGGCTGGCAGGCTATATACTGGGGGCAGGTGCTGGCTATATACCATGGGGCAGGGTCTAGCAGGCTATATACCATGGGGCAGGGTCTGGCAGGTTATATACTGGGGAGGCTGTGACCAATGCATTTCCCACCCTCGGCTTATACTCGAGTCAATAGGTTTTCCCAGGTTTTTGTGGTAAAGTTAGGTGCCTCGGCTTATACTTGGATTGGCTTATACTCGAGTATATACAGTACTTAGAAAATTGGTGATGTCTTCAATATTTATCCACTCTGTCATGCCTGATGCCAGTAGTGTAGACTTGTACCGTGTTAGCCGTGGAGAACAGAAGAAGTGTGACGAAATTTGAGGCTTTTGGAGTATATTTGATGGTGAGCTTTCGAGAACCCATTCTCAGGATCTGCCTGGCATTTAAAGTGCCTAAAAGTACTAGAGCCAAGGCTCAAAGATTTGCCTGCTCTTTGATCCAGAGAGTCTGAGTTTCGCGAGCTTCCGGGTTGTTTTGGAAAAGTCGAAACAACTATATGGTACAGCAGAGTCCTCTCCCAGGATCTGGTCATCTCCATATTGAACCAATTATCCATGGAAATAAAGACGAGAGGAGAATTCCAGATTCCTCTGTAGTCGAGAGTTGTAACCAGCTCCAGCTGATGTGACTTACAGTGAGCCGGCTAATCAGTCCCCGCTCGTGTCTCATGGTTTCCATGTTGATATGACTGTCTGTTTCATGTCAGGTCTGATTCTCTGCAGATATCAGAGGCGAGTCACTTTTGAAAAACAAGAAGAGGACAGGTTTCCCGTGATAAGCCTTTCCGATGTCCCAGACTTTAGACAACTTCCAGCGCTGCCCACGCCGCTCTTCTCTATGACTTCACGCTCGGGGCTTCTGGCCAGTGCTGAGAATATAACACAATGAGATCATTGAAGACCAAGTCCCTTTCATACAATAGAAAGTGTAACTAACAATATCCACAAGTCAGGGAATCCGTACTGCATTCCTCTGTCTCTCGGTGCTCACCTTAAAAGTTTGGATTTGGCTTAAATGTTATCCCCTGTCTTCAAGAGAAGTCGTCCTATTTCCCCAAATGAATGGAGTGGTAGGTCCAAGACTTGACTATCTCAAGTATCTGCAAGTTCCGTAGAGAGTGGCTAGATTGGTAGTGCATGCATTAGACACAGCAGTGTGAGGACACGCCCCAGTGCACATGGAGAAGCTACAATCCTGGAATAAATACCCATATTTAACAGTCCTGCTGCTACTAACACTATACACAGAGGTCTGATTACACATCTCTCCAGTGACAATACATAACACTGTCTGCAGAGAGCACAGAGCACAGCAGTGTGAGGTCTGATCACACATCTCTTTAGGGTCGATACATAACATTGGTTGCAGAGAGCACAGAGCACAGCAGTGTGAGGTCTGATCACACATCTCTCCAGCGTCGATACATAACACTGGTTGCGGAGATCACAGAGCACAGCAGTGTGAGGTCTGATCACACATCTCTCCAGGGATAATAGATAACACTGGCTGCAGAGAGCACAGAGCACAGCAGTGTGAGGTCTGATTACACATCTCTCCAGGGACAATACATAACACTGGCTGCAGAGAGCACAGAGCACAGCAGTGTGAGGTGTGATTACACATTGCTCCAGGGACAATACATAACACTGGCTGCAGAGAGCACAGAGCACAGCAGTGTGAAGTCTGATTACACATCTCTCCAGGGACCAGGGCCGGCGCTATGGGTAGGCAAAGGTGGCAATTGCCCAGGGCCCCCAGGGAGAAAGGGGAGAATCTCTTCTTTCAAATGAATCTTGAATTTTGTTTCTAGGTGCTATGGATCCAGAGATATTCAGGTTTAAAGTGAGAATATCAGGTGCCATTTTTATATATAAATATCACTTCCGACGGCAGTTTAACAGTTAATATCTCCGTTTTTCTGCATTTTAGAAACACAAATTTATATTCATATAAAAGAGGAGACTCTCTTCTTTCATAGGAAAAAAGAAGTGAGGCTCTATGAGTCACAGAACCAGAGATACAGCCCCTGAAGTGTCTCCCCCATCTCCAGATTCTTAGCCTTCAGGCTGCAGGGAGCATTTGCTGCACACAGGAGCTGCTGCACCTCACAGATAATGGAAATATTCACTTTATATGTTACTAGTACTACATTTTGAGAAGGGATAATATCAACTAATATTCATGTTTTTAACCCTTCTCTATGCAAATCTAAGAACACACTTTGGGCCACATGTATCAATAGTTTTTTTCTGTTGTTTTTGCACCTTTTCATTTAGGCGCACCATTTTTTGTGCCATTTTTGCGACTAAATGTGACTAAATGCTAGCTGCGCAGCAAAAATTAACCAGCTTTCCCTCATTTATCCTAGCAATCCAGATGTTTTGATGCGCCTAATGATATTCATCACTTGCGACTTTTCATTTAGGCGCAAAAACGGGCGCAAAAACACTCCAGCCCGGAGCTGGCGTTAACTGAGAAGAAAGCACTGAGCCCCTTTGCAGAACAGCTCATTTCTAGCAGAAAAGCTCATCCAGACACTAGAACAGATCATACAGACATTACATACACTGCAGACACTAGAATAGATCATACAGACATGAGATACTCTGCAGACACTAGTACAGATAATACAGTCATTAGATACTCTGCAGACACTAGAACAGACCATACA
Source organism: Engystomops pustulosus (assembly GCA_019512145.1). Lineage (NCBI taxonomy): Eukaryota > Metazoa > Chordata > Amphibia > Anura > Leptodactylidae > Engystomops > Engystomops pustulosus. The sequence continues at coordinate 25,830 of WNYA01000941.1, read as the reverse complement.
GACATGAGATACTCTGCAGACACTAGAACATATAATACAGACATGAGATACTCTGCAGACACTAGAACATATAATACAGACATGAGATGCTCTGCAGACACTAGTACAGATAATACAGTCATTAGATACTCTGCAGACAGGAGCTGCAGACTCTATTTACACTTCATCACCTTCTATTTACAAAACATTCTGCAGAATCCTGAGCTCAAAGTAAGAGAGAAGAGAACGTTACAGAATGTTGCACATAGTACTGACAAGTGTCCCCCATGTAATTCTGCACAGTATCACCAGTGTTTCTGAGGGGGATACTGTGCAGAATTACAGGGGTGCAGCAGGAGATCAGCACTGGGGGATCCCCTCCAGGAGAAGCCCCTGCCGAGGAGGTCACTGGGTGCAGGTTGTTACACACCTGGGTGCTGCTGAGGAGGTCACTGGGTGCTGGGTGTCACACACCTGGGTGCTGCTGAGGAGGTCACTGGGTGCAGGGTGTCACACACCTGGGTGCTGCTGTGAGTGTTATCTTCATTCTGGGATGTGGGAGAAGCAGAGAGGAGCTTGTAGCAGGATCACATGTAAGTGCCTGAATCTAACATTACGCCGAAACTGCGCCAAAATTGTGCCTAAACTGTGTTAAAGTAAAGTGATTAATAAGAGGCAGGAAATTAACTTATCACAGATGGTTGTAGCTTGTGATAATTCTGGAAAACAGTGCGCCAGAATTAGGCCAAAACTACTACTCTTAGGCGACAAAGGTAATGTGCGCCCATTCTCTCTTATTCCCTTTATTTTGTGATGATAGTCTTTTTTGTTGGGAAATCGACTGAGTTACGAGAACATTCAATCTCTTCGCCTAATGTGACTACACCGCCGACCAGAAACAGTCCATAAAGTTATATGTAACACCAAACACTACAGGCCTGGAGAATAAAGTTTTTATTTCCCACATCCTCCATTATTCACACCTATGTTATGAGTTCTCCTCTCATTCTGATGAAGCGCGGGGGTCTGTCTATCTGTGGATAATACAAGGTGGCGCACATTAATAGTGACTGTATTTATCATAGAGAGGTTTATCTGATGGATAGATATTATTATGGGTCACCATGTGTAAGGAACAGAACATGAACCGCGTGTGAATTTCTGCAGTTCCCTTGGCGCTATTTGGTGAATTCAGATTTGTGGGTCTGTATGATTCCCTCAAATCTTACTTTTTTATAAAGTACTATTTTCTTTTTATAGTATCGCTGGATGTGTACATATTTTGAGGACATTTTGAATGTAATGCCAAATGCATCGCCTGGTTGTCTGCTTGTCACAATGCTAAGGTTTTTGGCGCCTTTACCTGTGTTTATTCTGTTTTTTTGATATATTTGGCAAGGTGTGGTGACTGTCTAACATGTCTAGCTGAAAAAGCATAATCTAGTTATTACAGTTTAGTTTGTGATATATGCGGTTTATCTCGACTTGACACATCTCATAGGGCGACACATTTGTTGACACCTACAAATGTCCCATTTACTTTGAAGGAGATGTGGAATGGTAAATATTTTCTGTTTCAAAATTTTGCCATCAAATCAATTTATAGTATTTCTAATAGAAGTGTTTCACTATTAATCAACCATTGCTGAAGGCGCCTAGTAATAAAAATCTTTGATGCCAATTTGTAAACTGGGGCAAGTGTTGCCTTAGAAAAATATCGGTCCCCTCCCCAAATTATTTGGAGTTGGGAGGGGGAAACCGGAGGACCCGGAGGAAACCCACGCAGACACAGAGAGAAATACCAAAATCTTTGCAGATTTTGACCCAGCGCTGCAAGGCTGTAGTGCTAATCCACGTAGCCACCATGTGCCCATAAATCTCCCTATCTATCTACTCTCATCCATAGAAATCTCCCAATTACGTTTGTTTACCATACTAAAGGAGCCTCTTCCTGGACTGGATGGTCATAAAATAGTTTTATTTTGGGGCCCCACTTTTAGTTTTGCCAGGGCCCCCCACTTCTGTCTAGAACACCGGCCCTGCAGGGACATACATAACCTAGTAAGAGGAGCACAGAGCACAACAGTGTGAGTATGATTACACATCTCTCCAGGGACAATACATAACACTGGTGCAGAGAGCACAGAGACAGCAGTGTGGGTATAATTACACATCTCTCCAGGACATACATAAACTGGCTGCAGAGAGCACAGAGCACAGCAGTGTGAGGTCTGATTACACATCTCTCCAGGGACAGTACATAACACTGGTTGCAGAGAGCACAGGCACAGCAGTGTGGGTCTGATTACACATCTCTCTGGGACAGATACTAACACTGACTGCAGAAGAGCACAGAGCACGCAGTGTGAGGTCTGAATTACACATTTCTCAGGGACAGAAATAACACTAGCAGCAGAGGCACAGAGCACAGCAGTGTGAGGTCGTTTGATACACATCTCTCAGGCGTATAACAACAACTGGCTGTAGAGCAAAGAGCACAGCAGTGTGAGGTCTGAAACACATTCTCCAGGGACCATTCCGTAACACTGGCTGCAGAGAGAGAGCACACCGCAGTGTGAGGTCTCATTACACATCTCTCCAGGGACAATACATAACACTGGCTGCAGAGAGCACAGAGCACAGCAGTGTGAGGTTCTGATCACCACATCTCTCCAGGGATATTACATAACACTGTCCGCAGAGAGCACGGAGCACAGCAGTGTGAGGTATGACACCATCTCTCAGGGACAATACATAACAACTGGCTGCAGGGCACAGAGCACAGGCAGTGTGAGGTCTGATTACAAATCTCTCCAGGGATCTACATAACACTGATGCAGAGAGCACAGAGCACAGCAGTGTGAGGTCGATCACAAATCTCCAGGGAATTACCATAACAATGTCTGCAGAGCACAGCAGAGCACAGCAGTGTGAGGTCTGATCACACATCTCTCCGGGACAATACAAACACTGGCTGCAGAGAGCACAAGAGCACGCAGGTGTAGGTATATTACACATCTCTCCAGGGAAATGACATAAAACTGGCTGCAGAGAGCCACAGAGCACAGCAGTAGTGTAGGTTGATTCACACATCTCCAGGCAATAGCAACACTGGCTGCAGGAGAGCACCGAGCACAGCAGTGTGAGGTCTGATTACACATCTCTCCAGGGAATACATAACACTGCTGCAGAGAGCACACGAGCAAGCAGTGGTGAGGGTCTGATCACAATCTCTCCAGGGGACAATACATAACACGGTCTGAGAGAGCACAGGAGCCAAGCAGTGTGAGGTCTATACACATCTCTCCAGGGACAATACATTAACACTGCTTGCGAGAGCCAGGGCAAAGCCGTGTGAGGGTCTGATCACACATCTCTCCAGGGATATTACATAACACTGTCTGCAGAGAGCACGCGCACAGCCAGTGTGAGGTATGACACATCTCTCCAGGGACAAACATAACATACACTGCTCTGCAGAGAGCACAGAGCACGCAGTGTGAGGTCTGACAACACATCTCTCCAGGGAATAACATAAACATGGCTGCAGAGAGCACAGAGCAACAGCAGTGTGAGGTATGATCAACATCTCTCCAGGGACAATACATAACACTGGTGCAGAGAGAGCACAGAGCACAGCCGTGTGAGGTTGATACACATCTTCCAGGGACAATACATAACACTGACTGCAGAGAGCACAGGCAACAGCAGTGTGAGGTCTGATCCAATCTCTCCAGGGACATACATAACACTGGCTGCAGAGAGCACAGAGCACAGCAAGTGGGGTTGATTACACTTCTCCAGGACAATACATAACACTGGCTGCAGAGAGCACAGAGCACGGCAGTGTGAGGTCTGATTACACATCTCTCCAATACATAACACTGGCTGCAGAGAGCACAGAGCACAGCAGTGTGAGGTCTGATTACTCATCTCTCCAGGGACAATACATAACACTGGCAGCAGAGAGCACAGAGCACAGCAGTGTGAGGTCTGATTACACATCTCTCCAGGGACAATACATAACACTGACTGCAGAGAGCACAGAGCACAGCAGTGTGAGGTCTGATTACACATCTCTCCAGGCACAATACATAACACTGGCTCCAAAGAGCACAGAGCACAGCAGTATGAGGTCTGATTATACATCTCTCCAGAAACAATACAAAGCACTGGCTGCAGAGAGCACAGAGCACAGCAGTGTGAGGTCTGATTACACATCTCTCCAGGGACAATACATAACACTGGCTGCAGAGAGCACAGAGCACAGCAGTGTGAGGTCTGATCACACACACATAACATTGGTTACAGTCTACATGGTAAAAAACTGCTGCTCGGACCCTCGAAATCTGTAAGTCTTAGCCATGGAAGGGTCCCATCCGCTGTTCTGTGATGCCTATTGTAAGCCTCGATGTAATTGGAATGGAAACTTAAAGTGATGAAAATGTATTTTTATTTGTTGTACTGGTCGCTGCCCAGGAAACCCTGGATACAGTAACTTCATTGTGCTCTCTGTTATTTTTTGGCAGAAGACGATTTCTTGACCTTCTGGAGGCATGCTGATATTTCTCATGAGGACATTAGACAAACTGGAAACGTGTTTGTTTACTCGCCAAGGACGCCATGTCCTGACCCGTGCAAGAAGGAGACACGGAGACAGGAAATCGCTGGAAAGTGGTGCACCGGGGGACCGGCATACTGAGCACCACACCAGCATTGCCTATTGTGCCGGGCATGGGGGCTGCTCAGGAACCGGGATCTGCAGTCACTGCCAACATTCAAAGGGAGTCAAAAGTCACAAACATCACACAATTTGCAGTCTGTCAGTAAGGCATAAACTACATCATACCTGGAAATGTACTAATAAAATCCTCCCGGGACCCGTCCAGAGCTTCTAACTACAGACCAGTCTCTAATCTCCCTTCCATCTCCAAACTCCTGGAGCGCCCGGTCTATTCTCTATAATCCGCTATCTCCCAGCTCACTCCCTCCTTGACCCCCTACAATCTGGTTTCCGCTCTATGTATTCCACTGAAACTGCTCTTACTAAAGTCTCCAATGATCTCCTCACTGCAAAATCCAAAGGTGACTCTTCTCTCCTCATTCTTCTGGATCTATCGGCAGCGTTCGATACTGTGCACCACCAGCTCCTCCTCAGGGGCTTCACTCCATTGGCCTGGAGGACCCTGCACTCTCCTGGTTTTCCTCCTATCTCTCTGACCGCACTTTCAGTGTTTCCTTCTCTGGATCTTTCTCTTCTCATCTTCCTCTCAGTGTCGGGGATTCCTCAAGGCTCATTCCTAGGTCCTCTCCTCTCAGTGTCGGGGGTTCCTCAAGGCTCAGTCCTAGGCCCTCTCCTCTCAGTGTCGGGTTCCTCAGGGCTCAGTCCTAGGTTCTCTTTTCTACTCCTTCTATACTGCCCCCATCGGACAAACCATTGGGAGATTTGGTCTCCAGTTTCATCTCTGTGCTGACGACACCCAATTATATACTTCTGCATGTAACATCAACCTAGCCTTACTGCAGTACACCAGTGACTGTCTCTTTACTGTCTCTACCATCACCCCTGCCTTACTCCAGAACACCAGTGACTGTCTCTTTACTAACTGTCTCTACATCACCCTGCCTTACTCCAAAACACCAGTGACTGTCTCTTTACTGTCTCTCTCACCATCACCCCGGCCTTACTCCAGAACACCAGTGACTGTCCTCTTACTGTCTCTAACCATCAACCCCTGCCTTACTCCAGACACCAGTGACGGTCTCTCTACTGTCCTCTACCATCACCCCTCCCTTACTCCAGAACACCAGTGACTGTCTCTCTACTGTCTCTACATCACCCCTGCCTTACTCCAGAACACATGGACTGTCTCTCTACTGTCTCTACCATCACCCCTGCCTTACTCCAGAACACCAGTGACTGTCTCTCTACTGTCTCTACCATCACCCCTGCCTTACTCCAGAACACCAGTGACTGTCTCTCTACTGTCTCTACCATCACCCCTGCCTTACTCCAGAACACCAGTGACTGTCTCTCTACTGTTTCTACCATCATGTCCTCTCTCTACCAGAAGCTTAATGTTTCTAAAACTGAACTTCTTGTCTTTCCACCATTTACTAACCAACCCAAGTCTGACCTCTGAATCTCGGTCTGTAGAGTCACCATAACACCATGGCCGCTGTCTTGTGGTTGTGCTGGACTCTGACATCTTACAAACACTTTCACAGCAAAACATTTCTAGAATCCGTCCTTTCTTTACCATGGAAACCTCTAAAACCCTAATTGTCGTTATTTACTCTCATCTCCACTGCTGTAACTCCCTACTCATCATTTTCCACTAACTAAACTCTCTCTGCTACAATCTTTTCTTAATGCAGCAGCCACAATGGTTGCTCAGTCCCAACACTACACCGGATGCTTCCAGTCTCTGTCAGTCACTGCACTGTCTGCCCATCACCTTCTGTATTTAATTCTAATTAATCACCCTCATCCACAAAGCTCTGCACAGTGCTGCAGCTCCCCTCTCTCTTCTCAGCCGCCCAGCCCGTGCTCTTTGTTCTTCCAGTGATGTCAGATTACTTTCCTCCTTAATTCGAACCTCCCAATCACGTTTCCAGGACTTCTCCTGGGCTGCACCAATTCTCTGGAATGCACTACCTCAAACTATCAGAATAATAGCCAACTACCAAATGTGCCCTAAAACCATCTTCTCAGACAGGCCTATCACATACCCTAACTGCATGTAGCTTTCACTTTCTTCTCTCTAATCCTCCTCTTGTCTATGTAATCCCTCATCACTTGATACCATTAAGCACGTTTCTCTGCAGACTGTACGCTGGTGCATGTTACATTCAGCATTATTCATCTATTTATTGAATTATTCTATCACTAACAGACTGGCTGGAACATTTACAAGTCATCTTCAGAGTCCCCCCTTTCATCCAAATAGGCTGTAAACTCTTTTGAGCTCCTATTGTTTTATCCGATTATGTTTTAGCTCTGTAACGTTTTGTTTTATCCTGAAAAATCATGTTTTGAGTGCAGCACACGGCAAAAAAGTCAATTGAAAAAATAGAAGAACATTATTTATTTCATCTTTCAGACATCAAGGTACCAAAAATATGACTAAGGGCTCACTCACACGGCCATCTGCGGTGACGTATGTGCAAATTTGCGGCCACATATATACGTCCCCATAGACGGCGGTGGTGGTACCGTTCCGCGTCGCACACCAGGAAAAGATCTTTGCCTGCCTTGACCCTCAGCCTGTTCCTGACCACAACACTGCCTAGTGATTCTGTACCTCGACCTCGGATGCCACTGCGGTCAAGTCGTGGCTGTGGAACGACCTACTGGCACCACACCGCAGAAAGACCATCCTGCTTTGCGGCGGGCTCTGCTGAAGACCGGTCCCAGGTGTCGGCTTGTGTCATGCTCCGCGGTGCTCCAGGGGGTTCACTACCCAGAAGTCTGACGCTTTCAACGTATTGGCGTCCTCTGTGCACTTATACGATTAATAGCTGAGGCAGAGTAGTTAAAAATAAGCTATTGCCTAAATTGCCATGTTGGCACCTTACAATAAATAAGTGGGTTCAGGCACTCGGTATCTAAAAGGTTCTCTATGACTGGCACAGCGTGCACCATACACAGATTTCAATGGAGCCACACGGTGCATTTTCGATCTGCTACTTCCTTCAATTAGGGATCTGTTCAAGTGATCAGCGGATGTGAAAATGTTATCCCCTTTCCAAGACAATAATATTTGGGAAAGCCCCTTTAACACTTTCTAGTCTGCATGGTCGCAGCAGTTGACAGGTTCCCTTTAATGGTCCTATACCTGGCAGGCGCTCCATACACTGGCGTCTCTCCTCTCCGCGTGTTCCTGTGACAAGCGCGGCCCTTCATCACTTTATCCTCTGGCTCATAAAATGAACGAGTTTTCTGCACCGTCCCTTACCTGCCAATTGTGGAATCAGAGGAGATCAGAGCCGGAGGATTTTATCCTGTACAATGCGTCTTGGCTCTTGTGTATAAGGTAAGTATAGACTCCCCACCTCGGATGATACAAGCCCTCCAGGGGCGGGAAGGCGAGAGCTCCGAAACTTATAGGCGGAATTATTGCAAAATTTAGTGATTTTGCATAAAGGAATCATGATTCGAGGTCTCTGACTTGTGATACATCGGGAAGTTTCTCTGTCGGGTTCACCTGAGGACAATGACCTGCAATAAGATTTACACGGAGATTCGGTGGAGATCTGATAGACCTTGTATAGAATGTAATATGTAATAATATTTACTTACCTGCTGCAGTTGTGCAAACAGTGACCTGTATCTCATCTCAAGGTACATGACTCTCTTCTTTCTGATGTATTATCCAGCCGATCTTTATGTCTCCTGCTCCTGGTAGTACAGTCAGTGCTTTTATTCCGAGGCTTTTATTCCAGAATCGCAGGTTTTCCCAGGATTCTCCGGTGCTGGGTGCATGGTCCGGGCACTGGACCCACTCCAAGCAGATGGATGGCAAACTCTGACTGTGCAGTAACTGCCCCTTTAGGTGACATTTTTTCGATCTTGTCGGACACAGAGCAGCCGCAACACAAAACCGGCGCAAACACTTCATAAATACACGAACAAGGAGTTTGTACGTTCTTCTACAGAAAACTGGTGCATACACTTTAATAAATGTGGGTCAATGGGGCTTATTTAATAAGGGTCTCGCGACCACATCTCCAACTTTTCGGGGATCGTGCCGCCGGGACAGAGATTTAGAAGGGGATTGTGTCGCACATGATCGGATTTTGGGGCACCTGTGCTGCTTTCATGCGACACAAATTGGGGGGCGGACTGTTGGGCGATCCGACGGATTCGGACTACACGCGGGATTTAACTTAAAAATTGTGTCGCAATCCAAGCACTTGTATGCACCAGGAAGAAGAAGGTGAACTCCTGGGACCTGAGCGGGGAAGCGACACATGCAGGATATCGGGCGCACAATCTTAGTGAATCGCGGAGCATGATCATCGGACACTCGGGAACACCTGTGGCCAGGTAAGTAAATGTGCCCCAATGTGTTCACAAATTCTAAGTATGAACGTAGACTTAAACTTCTTCACGACACCCCACATTTCCCCCTTTACTAAATAAAAACTGTAGCAGCCGTCTATCTGAATACTACAGCTGGCAGTAGTGGAGCTGTTAAGCATATCAATACCAAGAGGGAAGAGCACAGCAGTGTGAGGACACTGCAGAAGCTACAATCCTGGAATATGAATCCATATTTCACAGTCCTGCTGCTACTAACAAATGCACAAAGGTCTGATTACACAACACTGGCTGCAGAGAGCACAGAGGACAGCAGTGTGATGACTACAATTCTGAAAAATGTATATATATCTCACAGTCCTGCTATTAACAAAGTACACAAAGATATGAATACACATCTCTCCATGTAAAATACCTCACTCTCTCTCTACAAAGAGCACAGCAGTGTGAGGACCCCAGGACAATTGGAGAAGCTACAATCCTAGAATATAAATCCATATATCACTGTCCTGCTGCTACTAAAACCATATAATTATATTGGTATGATTACACAGATCTCCAGGGACAGTGACACTGCCGGCACTCTGTGGGATCATTGCTGCTGATAGGTTCCTTTTAGCCTGATGCAGATTAGTTATACCTCTGTATATGACAGAGCGGGGCTCCTGTAATAACTACCATCTGTCGGGGGCCGCGCGCTGTTACTAATAATAATAAAAACTCTCTCCATTTGGTGAACATTATATAAAACCTGAGCGACCCGCGAGCAGATGTGAAGGGCTAATCCAATCAGTATTGACCGCGTACTGCTAACCTCCTGTTTATTCGCTCCTGCGCTCCGCTCTCCATTATAGCTTTCATCTTTATAGAGAAAACAAACCACTCGAAGATAATTCAGAGCAGAGACTGCGGGAAAGGAGGACTCACGGAGCGCAGCGGCCGCCAGCCCCCTCTATACTACACTTACTGTAGTGTATATACAGCACCCTCTATACTATACTTACTGTAGTGTATATACAGCACCCTCTATACTGTACTTACTATAGTGTACATACAGCCCCCCTCTATACTATACTTACTATAGTGTATATACAGCCCCCTCTATATACTATACTTTACTCTAAAGTGTATTACAACAGCCCCCCTCTATACTATACTTACTGATAGTTATATCCAGCCCTCTATACTATACTTACTATAGTGTATATACAGCAACCACTCTATACTAGTACTTCGTATCTTGATACATACCAGGCCCCCTCTATACTATACTTACTATAGGTATATACAGCCCCCCTCTATACTATACTTACTATAGTGTATATACGCCCACCCTCTATACTGTACTTACTATAGTGTAATCAGACCCCCTCTATACTATACTTTACTATAGTGTATATACACCCCCTCTATACACTACTTACTTAGTGTATAACAGCCCCCCCTCATACACTACTTACTATAGTGTTATAACAGCACCCTCTATACTATACTTACTATAGTGTACAATACCGCCCCCCTCTATACTATACTTACTATAGTGTAATATACAGCCCCCTCTATATACTATACTTACTATATAGTGTATATAACAGCCCCCTCTAGATGTACTCTATAGTGTATTACAGCCCCCTCTATACTATACTTACTATAGTGTATATACAGAACCCCCTCTATACTAACTTACTATAGTGTATATACAGCCCCCCTCTATACTATACCTATAGTGTATATACAAGCCCCCTCTATACTATATTTACTGTAGTGTATATACAGCCCCCCTCTATACTGTACTTACTATAGTGTATATACAGCCCCCTCTATACTATACTTACTATAGTGTATATACAGCCCCCCTCTATACTATACTTACTATAGTGTATATACAGCCCCCTCTATACTATATTTACTAGTGGATATCCAGCCCCCCCTCTATACTATACTTACTGTAGTGTATATACAGCCCCCTCTATACTATATTACTATATGATATACAGCCCCCTCTAATACTATCTTACTATAGTGTATATACAGCCCCCTCTATACTTAACTTACTATGGTGTACTATACAAGTGCCCCCTCTATACGTACTTACTATAGTTATATACAGCCCCTCTATACTATCCTTACTATGTGTATATACAAGCCCCCTCTATATTGTACTCTATATTTAGTATATCACCGCCCTCAACTATACTTACTATGTGTAATACAGCCCCCCTCTATACTATACTTACTATGGTGTATGATACACCCCTCTATACATAGCTTACTATAGTGTATATAACAGGCCCCCTCTAACTATACGACTATAGTGTATAACGCCGCCCCCTCTATATATAACTTACTATAGTGTATAGACAGCCCCCTCTATACTATACTTACTATGGTGTAATACACCCCCTCTATACTGTACTTACTATGCGTATATACAGCCCCCTCTATACTATACTTACTAAGTGTACTACAGCCCCCCTATACTATACTACCTAGTGGTCTTATACAGCCCCCCTCTATACTATACTTACTATAGTGTAATATACAGCCCCCCTCTTACTACTATATTGTACATACAACCCCCCCTCGATACTAACTACTATAGTGTATATACAGCCCCCCCTCTATACTATACTTACTATAGTGTACATACAGCCCCCTCTATACTATACTTACTATAGTGTATATATAGCCCCCCTCTATACTATACTTACTGTATTTTATATACAGCCCCCTCTATCCTTACTTACTTAGTGTTATATAACATCACAGCCCCCTCTATACTATACTTACTATAGTGTATATACAGCCCCCTCTATACTATACTTACTATAGTGTATATACAGCCCCCCCTCTATACTATACTTACTATAGTGTACATACAGCCCCCTCTATACTATACTTACTATAGTGTATATATAGCCCCCCTCTATACTATACTCCTGTATGTATATACACCCCCCTCATACTATACTATACGTGTAATCGCCCTCATACTATACTTACTATAGTGTACATACAGCCCCCTCTATATTGTACTTACTATAGTGTATATACAGCCCCCTCTATACTATACTTACTATATTGTATATACAGCCCCATCTATACTGTACTTACTATAGTGTTATATACAGAAGCCCCCCTCTATACTATACTTTACTATATTGTATATACAGCCCCATCTATCATGTACTTACTAGTGTATAACAACACCCCTATACATACTTACTACTATATTGTTACAGCCCCCTCAATAACTTACTATAGTTACATGAAGCCTCTATCATACTTATGTAACACACCCCATCTATACTATACTTACTATAGTGTATAACAGCCCCCTATACTATAACTTACTATATGTGTATATACAACCGCCCCCCTCTATACTATACTTACTATGGTGTATCACGACCCCCCTATACTGTACTTACTATAGCGTATATACAGCCCCCTCTAATCATACTTTACTATAGTGAACACAACAGCCCCCTCATACTATACTTACTAAGTGTATATACAGCCCCTCTATACTATACTTACTATAGGTACATACAGCCCCCTCTCTATACTACTTTACTATAGTGTATATCCACCCCCTCTAGTAACTATACTTACTATTAGTGTACATACAGCCCCCCTCTATACAACTACTATAGTTAAATACACGCCCCCTCTATACTACTTATATAGTGTACATACAGCCCCCTCTATATTGTACTTACTATAGTGATACATACCCCTCTCTATACTATACTTACTATAGTTTAACATAACAAGCCCCCTCTATATTGACTTACTATGTGTATACAGCCCCCTCATATACATACTACTATAGTGTATACAGCCCCCCTCTATAATTACTTACTTAGCGTATATACAGCCCATCTATACTATACTTACTATATTGTATACACAGCCCCCTCTATAATTACTTACTATATGTACAGAACAGCTCCCCCTCTATACTAACTTACTATAGTGTATATACAGCCCCCTCTAACTAGTACTTACTATAGTGTATATACAGCCCCCCCTCTATACTATACTTACTATGTGTACATACAGCCCCCTCTATTTGTACTTACTATAGTGTATATACAAGCCCCCCCTCTATACATACTTACTAGAGTGTACATCAGCCCCCTCTAACTATACTACTATAGTGTATATACAACAGCCCACCTATACTATACTTACTATAGTGTTATACAGCCCCCTCTAATACTATACTTACTATAGTGTATATACACGCCCCCTCTATACTATACTTACTATATTGTATATACTGCCCTCTCTACTATACTATACTCTTACTATAGTGTATATACCCCCTCTACTAATACTTACTTATAGGTAATAGACAGCCCCTCTATACTATACTTACTATAGCGTATATACAGCCCCCTCTAGACTAATACTTACTATAGTGTACATACAAGCCCCCTCTATACTATACTTACTATAGTGTAATACAGACAACCCCCCCATACTACTAATTACTATAGGTACATACATCCCCCTCTAACTATACTTTACTATAGTGTATATACACCCCCCTCTATACTATACTTACTATAGGTGTACATGCAGCCCCAATCTATACTATCTTACTATATGTATTAACACCCCCCTCTATACTATACTTACTATAGTGTACATACAGCCCCCTCTATACTATACTTACTATAGCGTATATCATAGCCCCCTCTTTACTATACTTACTATAGTGTATAATCAGCCCCCCCTTTATCTATACTTACTATAGTGTATATACACCCCCTCTATAACGGTACTTTACTATAGTGTTATATCGCCCCCTCTATACTGTACTTACTATATGTGTATATACAATGCCCCCTCTCTACTATACTCTGTAGTGTATATACACCCCCTCTATACTATACTTACTATATGTAATTAACAGCCCTCTTACTATACTTACTATGGTGTATATACAGCCCCCTCTATACTATAATTACTATAGTGTCATACAACCCCCTCTATACTATACTTACTATAGTGTACAGCCCCCTCTATACTAGACTACTAGAGTGTATATACAGCCCCCTCTATACTATACTTACTGTAGTGGTACATACAGCCCCCTCTATACTAACTTACATAGTGTACCTACAGCCCCCTCTATACGATATTACTATAGTGTATATACACCCCCTCTATACTATACTTACTAATTGTATATACAACCCCCTCTATACTGTACTTACTATATGTATATACAGCCCCCTCTATACTATACTTACTATAGTGCATACAGCCCCCTCTATACTTGCTTACTAAGTGGTATACAAAGCCCCCTATACTGTTCTTACTTATGTGTAATACAGCCCCCTCTATACTATACTTATGTATATAATAGCCCCCCTATACTTACTACTAGTAGTGTATATACAGCCCCCTCTATACTGTACTTAACTATAGTGTATATCAGACAGCCCCCTCTATACTCTACTTACTATAGTGTACATACAGCCCCCCTCTATACTTACTACTATGTGGATAGCACATCCCCCTCTACTACATATACTTACACATAGTTTATATACATAACAGCCCCCTCTATACGGTACTTACTATATGTGTATAATAGACAGCCCCATCCCCCCTCTATACTATACTTACTGTAATGGTGATATACAGCCCCCTCTCCTACGACTACTATCACTGTATGATACAGCCCCCTCTATACTGTACTTACTATAGTGTATCAAGCCCCCCTATACGTACTTACTATATTGTGATATACAGCCCCCCTCATATAGACTTACTAGTAGTGTATATACAGCCCCCTCTAGACTATACTTACTATAGTGTATATACAGCCCCCTCTATACTGTACTTACTATATGTATATACAGCCCCCTCTACTACTAATTACTGTAGTGTACATACAGCCCATCTATACTATACTTACTAGTGTATATCAGTCCCCCTCTATACTATACTTACTATGGTGAATATACGGCCCCCCTCTATACTATACTTACTATAGTGTATATACAAGCCCCCCTCTATACTATACTTACTAAGTGTACTACAGCCCCTCTATACTATACTTACTATAGTGGTATAATACCACCCGCCTCTATACATATACGCACTATGGTTATATATACAAGCCCCCTCTATACTATACTACTATAGTGTATATCAGCCCCCTCTATACTATACTTACTATAGTGATATACAGCCCCCCTCTACGTACTTACTATAGTGTACATACAGCCCCTCTTACTAAGACTTACTTATAGTGTAACTACAGCCCTCCCCCTCTAACTATATACTATGTTGTATATACAGCCCCAGCTATACTACTTACTATAAACGTATATAACAGCCCCCTCTATACTATCACTTACTATACTGTACATACAGCCCTCTAGACTATACTTACTATAGTTACTACATCCCCCCTATACTGCTACTATAGTATAATCACCCCCTCTATACTGTACTTTACTATAGTGTAATACACGCCCCCGCTATACTATACTTTCCTTAGTGTACATACAGCCCCCTCTCATCCTAGACTTACTAGTGTATATACAGCCCCTATACTCTACTACTACTATGTATATACAGACCCCCCTCTATACTATACTGACTATAAGTGTACATACAGCCCCCTCTATACTATACTTACTATAGTGTCCAATACACCCCCTCTTACTGTACTTACTAGAGTGTATATAACGCCCCCTCTATACTGACTTACTATATTGTATAACAGCCCCCCCTTACTACTTCTGATGTACATACACCCCTCTATACTATACTACTATATGTGTATACAAGCCCCCTCTATACTCTATGACTTACTATAGTGTACATACAGCCCCCCCTCTATACTGTACTTACTATAGTGATATCCCGCCCCCCCTCTATACTGTACTTACTATCGTGTATACAACACAGCCCCCTCTATACTATACTTACTGTATGGTATATACAGCCCCCTCTATACGTACTTACTATAGTGGTATATAACAGCCCCCTCTATACTGCACTTACATGTGTATACCCCCCTCTACTTACTTACTATAGTGACACAGCCCCCTCTATACGATACTTACTAGAGTTAATACAGTCACATCGCTCCCTCTATACTAGCTTACTATATGGGGGTATATACAGCCCCCTCTATCTGATACTTACTATAGTGTATATACAGCCCCCCTCTTACTGTATTACTATATGTCATATACCAAGCCCCTCTATACTTATACTTAACTATAGTGTATATACAGCCCCCGCTAATACTATACTTACTATAGTGTAATACAGCCCCCCTCTATACTATACTTACTATAGTGTATATCAAGCCCCCTCTCTATACTATACTATATGTTATCACCCCCTCCTAACTTAGCTTCTATGTGTATAAACAATCCCCCTCTATACTATACTTACTATGTGTATCTACAGCCCCCTCTATAACTGTACTACTATACTCGTATATACAGCCCCACTCTATCTATACTACTAGGTGTAACTACGCCCCCTCATACTATACTTACTATAGTGTATATACAGCCCCCCTCTATACTATGACTTACTATAGTGTATAACAACCCCCTCTATACTATACTTACTAGTGTAATACGCCCCCCCTCTATACGATACTTACTATAGTAGTGATCTTTACAAGCCCCCCTCTATACTACTTACTATAGTGATCCCCCCCCTATATTACTATACTCTAGTTATAGCAGCACCATCTTATACTATACTTACTATAGTGTACTACAGCCCCCTCTTTATTGACTTACTATAGTGTATATAACACCGCCCCCTCTAACTATACGTTACTATATTTGGTATATACAGCCCCTCTATAATATATTTACTATAGCGTATATACAGCCCCCTCTATACTATACTTACTATAGTGTACTAACAGCCCCCCTCTATACATACTTACATAGTGGTATATACAAGCCCCCTCTATACTATACTTACTATAGTGTATATACACTGTCCACCCCCCGTATACTATGACCTTACATAGTGTAATACAGCCCCCCTCTAATACTATACTTACATATGTGTATATACGCCCCCCCTCTATATAACTTACTATAGGTAATACAGCCCCTCACTACCTTACTATAGTGTATCACAGCCCTCTATCCTACTTACTATAGTGTTATACCAGCCCCCTCTATACTATACTTTACTATAGTGTATATACAGCCCCCTCTATACTAGACTTACATAGTTTTACACCCTCTCTATACTATACTTCTATAGTGTCTATACACCGCCCCCTCATATCTATACTTACTATATTGTATATACAGCCCCCTCTATACTATCTTACTGATAGCGTATGTACAAAGCCCCCTCTATACTATCTTACTATAGTGTATATACAGCCCCCCTCTATACTCTACTTACTATGTGTATATACACCGCCCCCTCTACTATACTTCTATGTGTTACTACCCCCCCTCTATACTAGACTTACTATAGTGTTATATACAGCCCCCCTCTATACTATAGCTTACTAAGTGTACCTACAGCCCCATCTATACTACTTACTATAGTGTTATAACCCGCCCTCTATTACTATACTTACTATAGTGTAACATACAGCCCCCTCATACTATACTTACTATAGCGTATATACAGCCCCCTCTATACTATACTTTTTACTATAGTGATATACAGCCCCCTCTATACTATACTTACTATATGTATATACAAGCCCCTCTATACTATACTTATATAGTGTATATCAGGCCCCCTCTATACTATACTTACTATAAGTTAGTATATACAGCCCCCTCTTTAACTATCACTTAACTATAGTGTATCACCCCCTCTATACTATACTTACTATAGTGTAATACAAACGCCCCTCATACTGATACTTATATAGTGTACATACACGCCCCCTCTAATACTATACTTCTATAGTGTAATACAGCCCCCTCTATACTGTACTTCCTATAGTGTATATACCGCCCCCCTCTAATATTACACTATAGTGTATATACAGCCCCCTCTATATACATATCGTACTTAGTGTCATCATGCCCCCTCTATACTATCTTACTATAGTGTACATACCGCCCCCTCTATACTATTACTTACTTTATATGTGTATATACACAATTCAGCCCCCTCTATACTATACTTACTATAGTGTATATACAGCCCCCTCTACTACTACTTACTATGTGTATCTACTCACAGCCCCCCTCTATACTATACTTACTATAGTGTATATACAGCCACCCCCTCTATCCATACTTAACTATAAGTAATATACAGCCCCCCCCTCTATACTATACTTACTTAGTGTATATACTAGCCCCTCCATACTAATACTTACTAATGTAGAACAGCCCCCTCTATATAACTTATATGCGTATATACAACCCCACTATACTATACTCCTAGAGTGTATATCAAAGCCCCCTCTATACTATACTTACTATAGTGTATCTACACCCCCTCTATACTATACTTACTAAGTGTGTATACATCCCCCCCTCTAACTATACTTACTTATAGTGTATATCGGCCCCCTCTCTATACTATACTTACTGTGTATATACAGCCCCCCTACTACTATACTTACTATATAGTATATCACAGCCCCATCTATACTATACTTACATAGTGATATATTCCCCCCTCATACTATACTTACTAATTGTATAGACAGCCCCCTCTATACTATACTACTATAGTGTATATACAAGCCCCTCTATACTAGACTTCTGTATGTTATATACAGCCCCCTCTATACATAAATTAGCTATAGTGTTAGACATGCCCCCCCTCTATACTAACTTTAACTATAGTGTATATATACAGCCCCCCTCTAACTATACTCTACGATAGTGGTATATAGAGCCCCCCTCTATACTTAACTTACTATAGTGTATATACCGCCCCAGCCCCTCTATACTATACTTACTATAGTGTTATACGCCCCCTCATAACTATACTTACTATAGTTATTACAGCCCCCCTCTATACTATTACTTACTATAGTGTATATACCCCCCTCTATACTATCTGTATATAGTGGTACTACAGCCCCTTATACTATCTCTCTATAGTGTACTACAAGCCACAGCCCCCCTATACATACTTACTAATAGTGTATATACAGCCCCCTCTATAACTATACTTACTATAGTGGGTAAACACCCCATCTATACTGTACTACTACTAGTGTATAACAGCCCCCTCTATACTATACTTCCTATAGTGTATCTCCAGATCCCCCTCCTCATATACTTTACTAAGTGTATATATCAGGACCCCCCGTCTATACTATACTTACTTATAGTGTATAACAGACCGCCCCTCTATACTATACTTACTATATGTATATTACATCCCACCTCTAAACTATACTACATAGTGTATATACTGCTCCCCCTCTATACTATACTTCTGTAGGTGTTATATACAGCCCCCCTCTATACTATCTTACTAGTAGTGTTATATACATGCCCCCGTCTATACTATCTTCTATAGGTTATATATGGCCTTCTAGACTATACTTACTATAGTTAATATTCAGATCCCTCGCTGCTGGCTGACCTCCACCTACGACCCCCGACTCTGAGTCCTGGTGCTGACTGTTTTCGACCTCCTTGCCGGTCCCGTCCCGCCTGGAGTTTACTTATCATTCTATAACCTACGCCTTGGCCCCACCACAGTGTACTGAACTGTGGAACACCCACGCCGCAACAAGTCCAACTGCTTTGTGTCTCACTGGTGAAAACCGTACTATTTAGAACTCCGGTCCCCATTGGCGGCTTACATCTTTCCTCGGTGGTCCCCATGGTCCACGTAACCCCGGGTCCTGACAGTAAGATCCTGCCATGGATCTCGCCAATGTTCCTATCTGCCGATCTTACCACCCTTGTCTCTGCCTTTGGGGCTATTCACAATGTGAGACTTCCAAACGCTGACTTCTGCCTTTCTGAGTTGAAGCAGCTGCTGCACTGCTGACTTGTCTCAGAATGGGGGATTCTTTGCTGGTGGGTACCCAAGTCATCTCTCGCGCTCGTCTTCTTCGGAATCCGTGTTCCACATGTGCTGCTTCAGTCGTTGCTTCCAACTTGGTTGGCTGCTTTACGGACTCTTGCAGATGTATTCTTGGAGAACAAGCAGACGACTCCACCCCACCCTTCCTTATACTTGTCCTGATAGAGCGCTCGCCAGTCCATGTCGCTCTCCACGAGAAACGGGTATAACCCATTGTCCGTCCCGAGACCATCGGGGGGAGTTATCCAGCCTATATCAAGGAGAACTGCAGAAGGGGGTTCAATCCGCAACTTCTTTTCGTCTCCTGCACTGCTGGATTTCTTTTTGAGGTGCACAGAAAGATGATCCTCTTCCCTGCCTCCTGCCCCTCACCCCACTAACCAAAGACATTGTGGGCTTATAAATTTTACCATTAGAAAAAACGCTACACCCACTACCCTTGATCATGGAAGCTCTTTGTGGACGCCTCCGTGGAGCTAAGGTCTTCACTAAAGTTGTGACCTCGGTGGCATATATCTCTTCTCGCACCCAATGAGGGATGAATGGAAGTCTGGCCTTCACACTCGAATGTGCACTTCGATATCTGGTCATGCCCTTGGACTCTGCAACCGCCTGCGGTCTTTCAAGAATTTTTGTCAATGACATTGTTCAGAGACTTTTATATACCTGTGTCGTGCGTGGCTTCGTTATTTGCCTCGCGTGGTCCATTGGTCCACTGTCCCCGGTTCCTGACATAGTGTAACATAAAATAAAAAGTAAATACATTTATTTTATTTATGTTCTCTTATCTATTCCTCATCATTGATCAATCCATCTAGGATCGTGTGCCCCTACTCACATTCTATAGTATCACTGCTGCATGCCCCAGTCTTTCCACAGTTTGGGAAAGGCCTTATGTAAGAGTGCAGGAGTAATATAGCAATAAGATGCACCATAGCACCACACATGGGTAGCGCAACTTCTATTTTGCTAACTTCGCTGGTTCCAGAAAAAACCAACAACCCATAGAGTGGCTTCTGGAAGCACTGTGTTTTATAAATTACCAACATCCTACACAATTTTCCAATTATCCTTCTCGTATCCTTCCTTGCGGTTTTCAAAATACAGAAGTTTTCTGTTTACTACTACTTCCAGTGGATCGAAATCTGGTCCCTAGTCATTGTGACAGTCAACAGAGCCCGATTGTTATATGCCTGGTTTGAGTTTAGTCCACAGTCACGATTGTTATATCCTGGTTATGTGATGTCACACGTGCACGCTTCGTTATAATCCCTGATCTGTTTTGACGACACAGGTGCCATTTCGATTATCATCCCTGTCTTTGAGTCACCACAGTGCACAGCTCATTGATAAACCCTGGTCAGTTGATATCACCCAGGTGCACAACTTATTATATCCCCGGTCATGTATTCCACAATTGTCACGGCTTTTTATATCCACTGTCATGTGAGTACACAGTTGACTGGCTCATATATCCCTGGTGTATTGATGTCACACAGGTGCACGGCTTGGTTTATCTCCTGGCCATCGTGAATCACAACACTGTGCACGCTTGTATATATCCCTGGCCATGTGATTCACACCAGGTTGCTGGCTTGTTATAAACTCCCTGGCATGTGATGTCCCACACATTGCACGCTCCCTTATAATCCCTGTCATGTATATGTCACCAAGTGCATGGCTCAATTATAATCCCTTGGTCATGTGATATCCCACACAGATGCACCGGCTCATTATATCCCTGGTCCAGTAATCGCACCAAGTCACTGGCTGGCATTTATTCCCCTGTTCATGTATATCACACAAGTGCACGCTTGTTTATATCCTTGGCCATGTAAATCACACAGTGCACCGTACTTTATATCCCTCGGTCATGTGGGTTATCATCACACAGTGCACATGACGTTATACCCCTGGTCATGTGATATCACACAAGTTCACGCTCGTTTAATCCCGGTCATGTGATGTCACACACAGGTGCCAGAGGCTTCGTTAGTAATCCCCTGGTCATGTGATTCACACATGTGCACAGTAAACGTTATGAACCCTGTCCATGTGATATCAGCACAGGGGCACAGTACGTTATACATCCCTGGCCATGATATCACACAGGTGCACGGCTCGTTATATCCCTGGTCATGTGAATGTCACACAGGTGCACAGTACGTTATATCCCTGGCCATGTGGATATCACACAGGTTGCACGGCTCTTTAAAATCCTGGCCATGTGATGTCACAGCAAGTGCACGGCTCGTTATAATCCTGGCCATGTGGATATCCACAGGTTGCACGATTGTTATAAAATCCCTGGCCATGTGAATATCACACAGGTGCCGCTCGTTATATCCCTTGGCCGTGATATCACACCGGTGCACGGCTTGTTGGCCATGTGATATCACACCGGTGCACGCTCGTTATAATTCCGCCTGGCCATGTGAATTGTCACACTGGGGCACAGTCTTGACGTTATATGCTGTCATGTGTATCACTGACAGGTTCACGTAATCGTTTATATCCCTGTTCCTGTGTATTCAAACACATGCACGGCCTCGTTAATCCCGTCATGTTATGTCACACAGTGGCATGGGCTCAAATATATAACAAACGAGATTGAAAAATTGTATACTTTTAATTGATAAACAATATAATAAGTTTGCTGAAATAGACATTCCCTTTAAGATACCGCAGAGTTGTGGGACATAATCAACCTAGCAGTAGACTTAGCAGCCAGGGTCTGCGCAAATGTGATTGACGAAAATCAGGTGTGATCTGCTGCCATGAAGATCATTTGCCTGAATGTTCGAACACTGAGCACGAGGGGAGAAGGATGTGAATCTGTACACATTAGATTTACCCCGGCGCTGTTCTGGACCGGCTCACTTCTCACATCTTGTACTTTGGACAGAGATGAAAAGGTTCAAGCTTTGCACATGATAATCAGGGTCCCTGATAGAGGACTGGGGAAGGGGCCCGGAGAAGCCGTAACCAGACTGTACCACGATCCGAGCCTGAGCGTCTTATCACATTGTCCTGCCAATCAACAGCGCACTTATCACCGCCATCACTAAACAGCGGAAATCTGACCCCACATCTCTGTACATCAGGAACTCTTGTGATATATTCTATGTGCTGATAGAAAAGTCTCATCATATATATCCGTCCAATTAGTCCTGGTAGGAAACATTACCCATAACTCTTCCCATGGGGGATGGGGCCTATTCAACATGAAGATCGATCCGTGACCAACCTACAGTGACTCTTGGCTAATAAGGGACCTTTGCAACATAGGTACCCGAGTGCTACGCTTTCCTATTCTGCCTAGGTTCCTGTAGTGATTCTCTAGCCCTTCCATGTTCGTTTCCGGTTGTTTTGCCAATCAGTTCTCCTCTGCCCCTTCCTACACCACCTCGACCCCTGATTCTTGCTCCTTATAGAATTTACCCTGACCGTCACTT
Organism: Engystomops pustulosus; assembly: GCA_019512145.1. NCBI lineage: Eukaryota > Metazoa > Chordata > Amphibia > Anura > Leptodactylidae > Engystomops > Engystomops pustulosus. Next base: position 2,319 of record WNYA01000941.1, on the reverse strand, counting down.
GCTCTGACCATGTACTATTATGTGCCTGTCTCCTTTTGCTAGGCTCCAACTTTTGTGACCACTTGTGTCAGTGGGCCGCCTTATCCGTAAGGCTCTTCTCCATGAGGTAATGGTCTTGGTGACCCTCTCGGGCCATTAGAAAGGGGTACCCTAGCCAAACTACTATCTGACACAGGTGGGCTCATTTACTTACCGGTCAAACCGTAGTTCCCAGAATAAAATGCCACTGTGCCGCATTCACTAAGATCGTGCACGCCTATATCCGATGCATGTGTCGCTTCCCCGCTCCGGTTCCCCGGAGTTCACCTTCTTCTGTCCTGGTGCATGTAAGGCATTTTCTGTGTATAGGCGCTGTTGTCTTGGAAGTCACTAAGATCCTGGCCCAATATCCTGCATGTTCGCGTCCCCCTCCCTCGCCTCAGTCCCCGGCGTTCACCTTCTTTTTCCTGGTGCATGTAAGTGCATTGTCCGTGTATAATGCGGCTGGGCGGGGAGTCACTACGATCCTGCGCTCGATATCCTTGCATCTGTCACTTCCCCTCTCAAGTCCCCGGAGTTCCCATTCTTCTTCCTGTCCATTTAATTCATTGTCCGTATAATGCGCTGTGGCGGGGGAGTCACTAAGATCATGCGCCCGAATCCTGCCTGTGTCACTTCCCCCCGCTCAGGTCCCCCGGAGTTGCACCGTCGTCTTCCTGGTGCATGGTAATGCATGGTCCCGTTAACTGCGCTGTGCGGGAGTCACTAATAGCATGCGCCCGATATCCTGCATGTGTTGCTTTCCCGCTCAGGTCCCCCGGAGTTTCACCTTCTTCTCCTGTGCAGTAATTGCAATTGTCCTGTGATAATGCGCTGTGCGGGGAGTCACGACTATCGTGCACACCATTCCTGCATGTAGTCGCTGTCCCCGCTCATGTCCCGGATTTCCCTTCTTCTTCCTGGGCATGTAGTGCAATTGTCCGTGTATAATGCGCTGTGCGGGGGAGGTCACTAAGATCATGGCGCCCGATATCCTCATGTGTTGCTTTCCCTCCCTCTCAGGTCCCCCGGAGTTCACCTTCTCTCCTTTCCTGGTGCATGTAATGCATTGTCGCGTGTATATTCGCTGTGCGGAGGAGTCCCTCAATCGTGGCACCCGATATCCTGCATGTTGTCGCTCCCCGCCAGGTCCCCGGAGTTCACCTCTTCTTCCTGGTGCATGTAAGTGCATTGTCCGTGTATACGCGCTGTGCGGGAGGTCCACAAGATCCTGCGCCCGATAATCCTGCATGTTTGTCCTTCCCCGCTCAGGTCCCCCGGAGTTCACCTTCTTCTTCCTGGTGCCTTTAAGTGCATTGTTCCTGTAAATGCGCTGTGCGGGAGTCACTAAGATCCTGCACCCGATATCCTGCATGGTTTGCTTCCGCTTCCTCCCCCGCTCAGGTCCCTGGATTCACCTTCTTCTTCCTTGCAACCTCTTTTCTTCCCCGTTGCATGTAAGTGCATTGTCCCTTGTTATAATAGCGCTGTGCGGGAGTCACTAAGATCGTGCGCCCGATATCCTGCATGTGTCGCTTCCTCCCCCTCTCAGGTCCCTGGAGTTCACCTTCATTCTCCCGGTGCATGTACTTGCAATTGTCAGGGGAATAACCGCTGTGCGGGAGTCACTAAGATCATCCCCGATATCCTGCATGTGTCCGCTTCCCCGCTCAAGGTCCCTGGATTTCACCTTCTCCTGTTGCATGTAAGTGCATTGCCGCGTATAATGTGCTGTGCGGGTAGTCACCAAGATCCTGCACCCGATATCTGCATGGTGTCTCCCCGCTCAGGTCCCCGGAGTTCACCTTCTTCTTCCTAGGTGCATTACGTGCTTGGAGTGCGACACAATTTTTAAGTTAATCCCGCGCTGAGGTCCGAATCAGAAGGATCGTCCAAAGTTACGCTTCCCCAAAACCCCCCCCGTAAGCTGTACCAAGAAAAACGGGGTCAAAAAAACGACTGCCACAACAGACACATGTTAAAAATCCCCCAAAAAGGTGCAAATGCTGACGAAAGTGATTAGCAAGACTCTAGTAAATGATCCCCGGGGGTTAACACCTGCTTCCCATTTCAGTGAAAGTCAAACCCTTTGTTATTTCTTGCAGAACGAATAGTATGTGCGGGCTTGTTTTTGTGGGATGGCTTGTATTTATATATACTTTTTGCAACTGCTTTTTTCATTTTCATTTTATAGGTGTTTAAAGCATAGGAAACTGGATGTGATTATTTTATAGTCACAATCTGGATCATTTAACCTCTAATTGAGATGTTAGTAATTACAGAGATTAACACGACCACCTG
>WNYA01000940.1:71629-101894 GCA_019512145.1 Engystomops pustulosus | reverse complement strand
TCGTTACCATTACTGGGGGACACCAGGCTCGTTACCATTACTGGGGCACACCAGGCTCGTTACCATTACTGGGGCACACCAGGCTCGTTAACAGGGGGTGAGGGATAAAAAACCCTAATAAGCTCATTGCATTGCTGCTCAGTGCTGGGTTTACAATCCTCCATCCTGGTGGTTCTTTAAAGGGAACCCGTCACCACTATTTTCACAAATACAGGTAGTGACAGGTTCCTATAGAGCTCTTATAACTATCTGACACCCTGCTTGTAGCTAAAAAATCTTCCCCTGAGATCCCCATATATTCAACTTTATAGTTTTATCTGGTAACTAAGCATGGCTACAGCGAGTCCAAGGTGGGCGTGGCCTCCTCAGGCTAAATCCAGCAGCTCCTCCCCATCCCTATCTCTGTATGCTGCTATAATGTCATGTGACCAGGGTGACATCATCGCAGGTCCTATAGCTTTTGTAGCATTAGGAACTGTACACTAAGCATATATGTCATGAAATCACAGCATATTTTATCACATGAAATCACAGCAGGCTGCATGCAGAGGAGTAGAAGTTCATGGAGGCTGCTGTGATTGTTTTATGTGGTCAGATATGTACATGGGGTATAGTTTTCATATTAAGTAGCTCAAGGACCTTTGATGATGTCACCCTGGTCACATGACATTAGGCCACGCCCCCGTGGACTAGCTCCAAAGCTGCATAGTTACCAGGCAAGATTATAACTCTGATTTTATGGGGATCTGAGGGAAACTACTTTTAGCTAAAAGCAGGGTGTCAGATAGTTATTAGAGCTCTATAGGAACCTGTCACTACCTGTATTTGTGAAAATAGTGGTGACGGGTTCCCTTTAAGTTTCACCTAATCTGATGATATGCGGACGGACATAAATATTGATAACTTGTGCATATAACCAATAATAATGTGCAGTAACAGGACAACCCCTTTAACAAGTAAATGTATGGGACTAAAAGTACAAATTACTGTAAGTGTTAAGAGAATAAAGCGATTACAAGCCGAGCTCCATTATCAATCCAAATATTATTCAAATCTCCAAAACAGATTTCTCCCATCCGTTTATGATTCATTACAAGCCGCTGATCCCAGATAAAGCTCAGGATTTTATATTCACATTTTATCACAATCTAAACTGAAATCCATTAACCTCCGATCACAAGTCGCCATCGAGCGGCTTCTCTCCATCGCGACCACATGACATTCACTTTGTGGGTTTTGAGGCTTTTTGACTCCAGTTTTCGCAGTCAGAAATAACAAAGGATAATGTAAAATTTTAGAAATAGACATGTAGCGGAGAACGATTGACAAAGCCAAGAAATAAGCCCAATGAAGTTAGTACAACAGCAGGACTATATAACGGATCAGCGCAATACCTGGGCTCCGCCGTCATGTCCGGATATATTAGAGGTCAGGTACATGACAGCGCACGCCACGTCGGGTGAGTGCAGGTTATCTACGCGGCCACTGGTGACTTTGCCAGTCATAGTTCACACCAGCGATTGGTGCCAGCACCGGACCCGGTGTTATGCTCAGGGTCCAAAATCACTACTGATAGTCTGGAGCAGAGGCCATGGAAGCAAATGCTCCAGGAGGAGCTGGAGAAGCCCAGACAAGAGTTAGACTATAGAGTCATAAACATGATGTTGATCGGTCTGGGGGGGCTCCGGGTACATCACCAGAGCCCCTTGTATCACAATTTATTTACTCCCCTGTTCTGCTATGAGGTCAGACATCCCCTGCTCTATGCAGTGTGGACAGGTGGGACCAGGCGGTACTGCTGACGGGACAAGTCATTACCCAAGGTGCTCCGGAGACGTAGCTGGAGCGCCCCCCCAAACCAATTACATCATTTATATACCTCTGTATTGCTGTAATCTCACCGCATAGAGGTATAATAAGTCCGGAGGAGCGTAGTTCCCCAGGAACATCTTAGTAAGACACATCCAAGATCATAAAAACTAATGGTAGATGAATGCTGCCCCTTGTGAGAACCCCATTATATCACATAGCACTCATGGGAGGCGCCTCACTACTGGGGAAGGAAACAGGGGGCGGCACAGTCGGGGGGTAGCCGGGCGGCAGTCAGGGGGAAGGGGAGAGCCGGGCGGCACAGTCGGGGGGGAAGGGGAGAGCCGGGCGGCACAGTCGGGGGGGAGGGGGGGAGCCGGGGGGGGGGGGGGGGGGGGGGGGGGAGAGCCGGGCGGCACAGTCGGGTTCTACTGAGGTAGTTCTACTGTAATTACTGTAAGTACCAACTACTGGCTAGTAACCGGAAGAGCCTCATGTGAATGGATTCCTGTAATAGGAGAGCACATTTGTATTCCCCCATCGTCTCCTCTCTGGTACCGAGGTCTCATACACAGAATAGTAGAGCGCGACTGCTGTAACGCAGGATGTGTTTATTCTCGGCTCCCTCTGACCTTTCCTCAGGGTAATTAACCATGTAATCTATTGCTGTTCTGCATTATCTGGATTCACTAGGGAATGTCATCTGTCCCTGGAGAAGGTCCACAATCTTTCTCTTGCCTTGTAACACAATAATAGAAAGCAGTTTGTAATCTTCTGATTGAGATAAATCGCACCACTTAAAGGAGCGGGAAAGAAAGCCCCCCCCCCCCCCCATCCCCACCAAAAAAACCCTAGCAGTACTGTCTGGTTACATTCATCCAGACTGATCCAATTATATAATGTAGATGTATCAAACCAAAAACCTCGACCCCCCCCCACAAAAAACAAATTGAATATTTTGTATTGATATCGGTTCTTGAGGTTCAGTCAAACTGACAAAACCTTCACATTTTCTTTGTTCTTTATGGTTTGGATAACCCTACATAAAGTATTCACAGCCAGCACCAAGGAGGTGAACTCTGATCAGGTAACTATTGTAACCATTCATCACCGACATCGTAACAGCCCGAGATCTGCAGGTAATTCCTCCGCACACATTCATCTCATGCCAAGCACGTACCTCGGCCGTACCCGAAGGATAGATACAAGGAGGAAACATGATCAGATACGTCAGAGCCGCCACAGAGACCAATCCAATGGAAAACCAAGGAAGAAGAGTTGGAAATCTGTAAGTGGATACATTCCATGTCTAGTTACGTGGTGAAACATACGTCCACCATTGCAAACTTTCAATTTTCTTTTTCTCTTTTTTTCCCCCCCAATTTCCTGTTCTGCCTAGAAAAAATAAAAAATAAGCTTCTGGGACATAGGAAAACGATTATTATAAATATATATATATAGTTTAGTTTCTCGGCAGATCTTTCCCATCATATCTTGGTGCCTTGTGCACCCTCCGCACCGCAGGGTCCCAGATCCAGGCAGAGGAATGCACCGGGCATCACACATTCCCTGTCCCCCAAATCACATCACCTGCACATATATGAGGCCGTTTGTGGTGACCACCATTGGCTTGCATTGTGGATTATGTGATGTCACTACACAATGCTGCAAACAATAGAGCAGCTCCTGTTCCTGCCTGTATCACGGCCTCACAGCTCCCTTTGGTAACGGAAGGGTTAAGGAGCACTTACCGCTCCCATTTCGCAGTGATTTCTACAACTTGGAGGAGTCTTATTGTTCTCCAGTTATGTCCCAAGGCTTCTTGAAAGTCGAGCATTGATTTGTAGGGAGCCGCCTTATTGGAGGCAGAACCAGAGGCCTAGTTTTTCTTTTCCTACCCTGGAAAAATGTTTTCCCAACTTCTTTCAGCTAACTGTCTGCTAATGCAAGAATCAACCCCCGGTAAGCCCAGGCCGCCCATCGATTGTTTGGGGAGCGGATGGAGGTGCGGCGGCCCCTTACATGCACGTTTATGGCAGATCTATAGGTTTCCTTCTCCTTACACAACCTCTCAGATGGATGGTGGCAGCGTGCACAGTCTCCGCATCCAGTTTTCATTTCTTCCTGACTTGTCCAGTCTATTCTTGGATGTTTATATGGAAGGATATACAAAATTCTGAAAACCTTTACATGGGAACGGATAAAATTGTGCGCACGTCATACAGTGGAGCCGAGCCAAGTGCTCTCCAAAATGATCAGGGAGCCATAAGCTTCTTATCCAAATTACAGCAGCACAGACTGAGCCGAACACAGATTGGGAAGGGGCGAGGCCGAGGCTCAGGAAAGGTTATTGGCAATTAACCCGTCCTGTGCAATGTTACAGCCTCATGTAAAGGTGACGGGGGGGGGGGGGGGGTTATGGTAAAGATATATCGGTCACCACCAACAACACACACATTGTGGGGGGGGGGGGGTATTGGGAAAACTGTAGGGTCCTGACCTAACACATGGTTGGTCTGTGGCTGAACCTAACGGCCCTTATTGTAACTACTGGGCTACAAAGAGTCCTAATTAAAGGGGTCATTAAAGGGAATGTAACAGATCATCCCCCCCCCCCCATCCCAGTTGTTCCCCTTTGATAATAATCCCTATGGTCCATGTACTGCCTCACTACAATGCCCTGGGTCCCTCCCAAGAGATGGGGCTGGATTAACCCCTTCCAGCCAATGACCTTTTTATTTTCTGCCTTTCCGGTTTTTGCTCCCGGTCTATAAAAATCCATAACGTTTACGTTTTACACTTTACACGGGCTGGTTTTTTTGTGCAACAATTTGCCCTTTCCAATGGTGATATATAATTTTTTTATGCCATGTTCTGGGAAGAGGGAAAAAAATTTTCCAAATGTAGTGAAGTTGCGCCATTTTCTTGTGGCCTGTGTTACGGCTGTTACCGTGTGCTCCAAATGACTGCGTCCCTGTATTTTTTAGGTCGGTGCAATTAAGCGGAAACCAAATTTAAAGGTTTTTTTAAAAAAAAATCTAACTTTTTGTACAAAAATCCCACATTTCTTCATTTTGCCATATTCTGCCGCTAGTAGCTTTTTCATGCTTTGGCGCATGGAGAGGTGTAATGAGTCATTCTTTGAAGGATTTGATGAGGTTTACATTGATGCCATTGGTGGGACTGTACTTCCTATTTTTAGGAGCTGCAAAACGACAACATTTTCTCACATTTGGGGGCTATTTTCCATACCGAAACATTTGCTGCTCTTTATGATAACAAAATATGGTTGGCGGCCAACATGACCGTAATGAAAGCTTTTACTGTCCATTAGAAAGTTTGATTAGATTTTCTGTACTTCTGCATAGTGTGGATATGCTACTAAGTCACTTTACTTTTTTTTTCCCACAACTTTAACCAGTAATGACAAAGCAGTGGCATGGGGAGAGGGTCGCAGCTCTCTACACGTAGATGCGGTTACACAGGACCCACAAGAGTCAACACTGACATCCTCAGGCTCCACACGAGTCACGTTCACAGGGGGTGGATCAAAGATCGCCGGGTCGTGCGGCTGCCGTTGTAAAGTCACCGCTCCTGTCGTCTTCTGGATGATGAGAAAATGACTATAAATGAGAAACGGCAATGGAACATAGGATTACGGGACACAAGAGAGGGACACAAAAAGGAGGGTGGCCACGAGTCCCCGGGTCAGCAATCAACGTATTTAAGAAAATTACTTTTCTGTTATATATTTAGACAATTAACCTATAAAACACACTAATATTATACACGCACATCTACGCACACGCACATCTATGCACACGCACATCTACGCACACAGCCTGTCCCTTATGGAGCTGTGAGCTATTACACTGAATAAGTTATTTGCAGAGATTCTCCACGACCTACATATCCGGGGACACCCGTCCACATTGCAGGCGAGATATAGAGGAGCTGCGGAAAGTATAAAAGCCGATGTATAACCTGACAGATCGAGTAATTAAGATAATAGGAAGGTTATTCCATATATACAAGCAGAGGTCACAACAGTCCGTGCACCCCAGGAATACACGAAATTCAGAGAGCAATTCCTTCTACCTGCAGGCGACGCTCAGGATCCCTGGGAAGAGAAATGGGACGTAATGGAGGCAATGGAGACCTCACTGGTCTCATCATCAAGAAGGTGCAAACAAATCACCTTATTATATTTGTTTTTGCATGAAGAGGCGGCAGATATTTATTCTGTTACATCCATGACGCAGGAAAACCGAGAACGAGAATCAGATTTAATTGTGGAAACAGTTTCATCCTCCAAACAAAATCCAGCGACGTCCGGAGAGCGAGCGCAGCGTCAGGAGAGCGAGAGCAACGTCCGGAGAGCGAGCGCAACGGATACAAATAGTAACCAGACAACTAAATTCTACAGTCATTAACAACAACTACAAACCCCCCCATTATTATAGCACAATGATCTCCACCAAATTATTCACTTGTACATTAGCATCTTCTTAGTTTGCTGGAGGACGTGGCAGCCCCAAAGTCCAGAGAAAAAAATAATAGTTGGAGTTTTCTTGTGCAAGAAGCATCCGGTATCCATTCATCTCTGCTGGAACACAGTTAGGATGAGGCAGAGGATTTCTGCTGATTGATAACTATAGACGGTATTATTTTATATCTGAGGGAGAATTTGTCATGTTCAACATCCAGTGATATAAGCAGATTGTATATAGTGTCCTACCTGCAGGCAGCATGTTTATAGAGCAGAGAAGCTGAGGCATATTGTACATGTGTCCTAACCTGCAGGCTCATGTATAGAGCAGGAAGGAGCGAGCAGATTGTACTAGTGTCCTACCGCAGGCACATGTTTAGAGCAGGAGGGCTGAGCAATTGTACATGTGTCCTATCGCAGGCAGCATGTTATAGAGCAGGAGAGCTGAGCAGATTAACATAGTTCCTTCTGCAGGCGCATGTTATCAGGAGGAGCTGAGGCATATTGTACATAGTGTCCTATCTGCAGCAGCAATGTTAAGAGGCAGAGGAGCTGAGCAGATTGTAATAAGTGTCCTATCTGCAGACAGCATGTTATAGAGCAGGAGCTGAGCAGATTGTACGTAGTGTCCTATCTGCGGGCAGCATGTTATAGAGCAGAGGAGCTGAGCAGATTGTACATAGTGTCCTATCTGCAGGCAGCATGTTATAGAGAAGAGGGCTGAGAAGATTGTACATAGTGTCCTATCGCAGGTGGCATGTTATAGAGCAGGGGGAGCTGAGCAGCTTATCATATTGTGCCCTATCTGCAGGTAGGTGTTATAGAGGCAGAGGACCTGAGCAATTGGTCATAGTGTCCTGTGTGCAGGCAGCATTGTTATAGAGCAGAAGGAGCTGAGCAGATGTACATAGTGTCCTATCTGCAGGCAGCATGTTATAGAGCAGGAGGAGCGAGCACTTATACTAGTGTCCTATCTGCAACAGCATGTTAAAGCAGGAGGAGCTGAGCGATTGTACCGTGTCCTATCGCAACAGCATGTTTATAGAGAAGGAGGGGCTGAGAAGATTGTACATAGTGTCTATCTGCAGGTGGCTGTTATAGAGCAGGGGAAGCTGAGCAGCTTATACATATTGTCCTATCGCAGGTAGGTGTTATGAGCAGAGGACCTGAGCGATTGTACATAGTGTCCTATGTGCAGGCAGCATGTTATAGAGCAAGAGCTGAGCAGATTGTCATTTGTTCCCTACTGCAGGCAGCATGTTATAGAGCAGGAGAGCAGAGCACTTAACATATTGCCTACTGCAGACGCATGGTTAAGAGCAGGAGGAGCTGGCAGATTGTACATAGTGTCCTATCTGCAGACACATGGTATAGAGAGGAGGGGCTAGAAGATTACATAGTGTCCTACTGCATGTGCATGTTTATCATAAGCAGGTGGAGCTAGGCAGCTTATACATATTGTCCTATCTGCAGGTAGGGTGTTATAGAGCAGGAGGACCTGAGCAGATTGTACATAGTGTCCTATGTGCAGGCAGCATGTTATAGAGCAGGAGGAGCAGAGCAGCTTATACATAGTGTCCTATCTGCAGGTAGGGTGTTATAGAGCAGGTGGAGATTAGTAAATAGGTATTCAGTAGGGATGAAATGTTCAGGTTCAGTCAGAAATCTGACAGATCACACACGATGCTGGCATTTAGATGCTAAAGGGAAATATCAGGTGTTAAAGGGGATGAACTTTCAGGTCGGGTTCCAGTGACCTCAGCGTACCTGAGCTTTGGGTTCAGCGTCCGCCATTTGTCAGGTCGGCCCAACCTGGACTTGTGGGTTGCAGCAGCCAATTAGGCAGATTTCTGCCCCTAGCAACTAGGCACGGCTGTGATTTGTAAGGTGGACACAACAGGCCAATCACACCCATGCTTGTTTGCTAGGGACTCTGTGGGATGCCCATAAACCAGTGCCGGTTCGGCGGAGCTGGTGAATGGAGAACGCCGAACCGAAAGTTCAGATCCGCTCATCTCCAATCTCTGGTTTTCAGTTTTGTAGCAAACAGCGAACACAATGTTATTCTTCTCCTAGACGACACATCGGACTCTCACAATAACTCATGCACCTCCATATGTTACAGCAATAAAGCAGATAGACACCCGGCAGGGAAATCCCATCGTTCAGCGTCGCCACCACCAGATGATATTCTGCACCAGGACACGGATCCGCCTGAGATTTCTGCGGTAAGAAGCTAAATGCAGCTTTAGCTCCCGGGGTTTCACCTTTGCCCTTTATAGCACAATTTAATGGACTCAAAATGGTGTTAAGATTAAGAGAGAGGTACAAATACTGTATAGCATCTATAGGTATGATGGAACGCACGAAACATAATTCCCATCCTGGCTGGATTTTCACATCAAGCTCCTTCCAGGTTACAAACCCGGACAAACCATCTAACCCCTAAATCACATCCTGCCAAGCCTCACCGAGCTACGGGACAAGAGGGAGTCACCGTCAGTGTACAATCAAGGCCACTCCGACCCCATAGGTATAACTGGCACGGGGGCGAGTACCAGCATCGGCCAAAATACAGAGGAAGGAATGGAGATACGAACAGGTAAAGCTGGACCTAAAATTCCTGTTTTGAATGTCTGTGACATAAATAGGAGGAGAAAGAAAAAGTCGAGAAGATCGAGAAAATAGCCAAGAAAGAGTCAAGAGGTTAAGTAAGAAGTCGCAGTGGAGCCAACTCTACAATCACGGCGGCTCCCACAAAATAAACCCTGGCGAACCCCCACCGGGCCCCGAAACCAGGCCCCAGCTCTCGACCCCCCGCGAGCTCTCCGAACCCAGGGCCGCCGCAAGCTCCGACCCCCCGGAGCTCAGACAACCCCAGGGCCGGCCAGACAGCTCTACAATACCCCCCGGAGGCTCTCCAACCCCAGGGACCGGCCGCAGTACTCGACCCCCGGAAGCTTCCCGAAACCCCAGTGGCCGCCGAGTCTCTCCGACCCCCCGGAGCTCTCCGAACCCAGGGCCGCGCGCGCTTCTCCGACCCCCATCCTCCTAACCCGGCGCTCTGACCGACTCTCCGAACCCCATGCCGCCCGTCAGCCTCTTGAAACCAGGACACAACCAGAGGCAAGTTTCTAAAGAAGAAGGACCAAATAATCTATTCGTATTCTTTCAGGAATAGCAGTTGATTGGTTCTCTGAGAGCTGAAAGATTAGAGACAGGATCGTCGCAAAGGTAAATGCAGGTGGTCCCGCGAGTTATTCCATGAGCAGAAAACTTTTATTAGCATGAAAGACTAGCTAGACAGAAGTAACTGAGAAGGGTACGGTATCAGATCTCGAGCTGCTCTCAACACGTCACGACTGATAGATGTTAAGCCTCTGGAGACTTGGTGGAGGGAAACGTGCGGAGAGAAAAGTATTTGTTATAAATCCCACCAATGTATTATGGAGACAATTTGTCAGGGCACATGTAGACCCGGTTACTGTGGACTGGGTGTGAAGTGCAATCAGACCACCCATAGAAGCCATTATTATCACGTCTCGTGGGGTCAGTCATTACCCTCACAAGCGTTCGTTTCCATTAAATACGGAACATGACTTATTACAGGAGAAAGTCGTATCCCGAAAAACTGCACATCTAAGAGTCAGAGTCCAACAGTCCTTCTAGGGAATGGGACCTTCTATCCGGCGCTGGTATCTGTCATTTCAGTGTGCGGGCAGGTTTTATAGGACGTATAGGAGCCCCGAGCTTGGACTGCGTTTGGTATTTGCCTCCTACCACAAAGGACATAACCAGTGGCATCAGGACTGTGGCGGCAGAGAGAGTTTTGAAGGAAAATAAACTTTGCAGGACGTATTAAAGGAATTTGCCCACAGAAGAAATTTCTCAAATTTAAACCCCCAGTCATGTTACACAATAAAGATCATTTTACTTACTTTCCATTGTTACTCAGTGTTTATTGGTGTTTTAGCTCCTATCACTCATGTGGTCTGTGTCAGATCCCATTGTGTGAGCGAGACTCTCTGAGCAGACACTTCATGATCCCTCTGTGCTGTGAGTGGGCTCTCTAGCAGACAGTTCATGATCCCGCTGTGCTTGGAGCGGGGGCTCTCTGAGCAGACACTTCATGATGCCTCTGTGCTGTGAGCGGGGGCTCTCTAGCAACACGACTTCAGGAACCTCTGTGCTGTGAGCGGGTGCTTCTCTGAGCAAACACTTCATGATCCCTCTGTGGCTGTGAGCGGGCTCTCTGAAGCAGACACTCTGATCCCTCTGTGCTGGAGCGGGGGCTCCCTGAGCAACACTTCATGATCCCTCTGTGCTGTGAGCGGGGGCCTTCACTGAGCAGACACTTCATGATCCCTCTGTGCTGTGAGCGGGGGCTCTCTGAGCAGACACTTCATGAGCCCTCTGTGGCTGGGAGCGGGGGCTCTCGGAGGAGACACTTCATGATCCCTCTGTGGCTGTTAGCGTGGGCTCTCTGATGAGACCTTCATGAATCCCTCTGTGCTGTGAGCGGAGTACTCTCTTGCAGACACTTCATGATCCTCTGTCTTGTGAGCGGGGAATCCTGAGAGACAACTTCAGTATCCCTCTGTTCTGTGAGGCGGGGTAATCTCTGAGCAGACACTTCATGATTCCTCTGTGCTGTGTAGCGGGACTCTCTTGCATACCTTCATATCCCCGTCTGTTCTGTGAGCGGGGATCTCTGAGCAGAACACGTCATGATTCCTCTGTGCTGTGGCGGGGCTCTCTGAGCATACGACTTTCATGATCCCTCTGTGGCTGTGAGCGGGGCTCTCTGAGCAACACTTCACGTGATCCCTGCGTGCTGTGAGGGGGGGCGCTCGAGCAGACACTTCCATGATCCCTCTTGTGCTGTGAGCGGGGGCTCTCTGTAGGGACACTTCATGACCCCTGTGCTGTGAGCGGGGCTCTCTGAGGAGACACTTTCCTGATCCCTCTGTGGCTGGACGGAGGACTCTCTGAGGGCAGACCTTCCATGATTCCTGTTCCTCCTGTGTCTGTGATGCGGATCTCTTAGCAAACTTCATGAGCCCTCTGTGCTTGCGGGAATTCTGAGCAGACACTTTCATGATCCCTCTGGCTGTGAGCGGGGACCTCTGCTGAGCAGGACCCTCCTGCTCCCTCTTGTGCTGTGAGCTGACAATGTGCTTATATTAGCAGGGTACGGATTTATACACTTTTCATTTAGCTTCTGAAGCAGTCCTCAATACAATCTCTGCTCTATCACAATATCCCCCTCCCCCCACCTCTTATCTGCCCTTTAGCTTTAGCTTTCCTTCAGCTCTGGTATGAAAGTCAGTGTCTGTATCAGTGTTGAGCTCCTGCGAGCGGCAGGCTTTACAGGGAAGAGACCGATAAGACTGCCAACCCAAAGTCTGTTCCCCCCCCCGGCTCGGTAACCAGGGGCAATTAAAACTGTCCAGCAGGACTGATAGTGACAGGTTGAAGTATATCTGGAATTGCTGTATTTTTTGTTAATACAGGAATGAAGAGAGGTGATTTTCGTCATCCGATTATATTTACAAATCTGGCTGTGGAGGAAAACCCCTCTAAGCGCTTCCGTGGAAGGCCATTTTGCTTTTATTCTCTCCCATGTTGCAATGCAATTTAAAAATAGGACGAGGAATATTTATTGGTTTCAGCCCCAAACACTTGTCCTCCTAGAGGGAGTGATTCATTTCGCAAGCTTTTACTGGAAGCTGGAAAAAAAATGCCGTGCAACAACCCCCCCCCCCCCCACCTTTTCTTTTATGTATTCTTTGGGTCAGTACAATCACGATGATACTTGTGCAATTATGTTTCAATACGTTTTTACAAAATGAAAACCTTTTTTTAAAAAAAAACTTACTTTATTTTGACTAATGCCACCAATAAACTTTTGTACTCCAGTGTCAGATCCGTGGTAAGACTGAGGGAGCGCTGACATTTTTTTCTTTGGTGTCTGTACAACCTTTAAAAACCACTTTTTATAAAATTTTGTTTGTTTTTTAAATTTGCCCAAAATTACCACTTGGACATTGGCTCTAGTTTTCCGTTACAGGGTTCACCGTCGTGAAGAACGGGTCTTAAATTTTGATAAATAGGACTTTTGGGACGGCGGGCGATAACCCAACTCATTTTTATCAGTTCACTATTTTCATAGCAGTTCCTAGTTAGAGGAGGATAATTTTTATGCCCCTGGTGTGTCCTCGCTTCTACCATATACCCCAATACAGCCGTGTGTATCACTGTGATTCTCTTCAAATACATCCTTGCCGGCTTACATGCCTCCCTCAGCAACCATCTCCTATATCAGTTGATGGAGAACCTTTCGAGACCGAGTCCCGCAATACAACAAAAACCCCCCGTAATTTTATCTCAAAATCCACAACACAGCAACTTAGGCAGTAACTCCCTGTTCTACCACAAATTCAATAGAAGAAGGACCTCCATCAATAAATTGTCCCTGCCCATAATTCTCACTCTTTCTACAGTCCGAAGAAGCCGAGGATGTGTTGCTGTGAAATAATACTGAGAGTAACATCTACATTGCCTGTGCCTATAGGTGAACTCTATGCTGGGGCAATGTGGCCTGGGTGCCCACAAAGAGTGCCCTGAGTGCCACCTCTGGCACCCGTGCCATAGGTCCGCCACCCCTGTTCTAGATGAATCCCTCGGTCTGGTCCTCACAACTAATTATTACTCTTTGGTGGGACTTCTGTAATAATAGCCGAGGAGGCGATGATGAAACACACGAGATGCAGAAGACGCTTGGGAAAGTCACTCCATGGTGCGGCTTCTGCTAAACATAGACAATAATCAAATAACCCAGATGTCCATCAAAAATGCCATTCAACTGCCCTACACGTCCGACAGATGCCAGTAACCCGGTTATTTCTTCTGAAAATATTTACACTAAAGGATCAGATTCCCGTAAAGCGCCATGAAAGGCCCCTGTGCCGAGAGCTTCCCGGAAAGGCGTACAAGGGGAAAGAAGAAAAAAAATAGGAAAGTTTCTGCTGGCACCAAACACGATGAATTTGTCACCATGTGTAAATAGGAAAAATTATCAAACCTTACCTAAATATTCCTACCAGAACAGACACACAGTCAGTCATCGTTCATGGTCAACGGCACACGCCGCAGGGTTATTTACGGACAAGATTTTACTACGTGTGGAAGAGAGAACTAGATCTATTGTACATACCTGGCTCTAGAAAGACCAGGAAGGGAGTCCTGACAATGCTTCATAGTATCGGAGTATTAGCTAACGTACAGTCCTTTTTCACGGCCCAGACATGGTCGTGTGCTGCTGGCCTGAACATTAACCCTTCACCTGGTTCTCTTAGCGGCGAAACTGGTCATCAGGAACCCAAATCTAGTTCTAAAATAAAGTGGAGGAGCTGAGCAGATTGTACATAGTGTCCTATCTGCAGGCAGCATGTTATAGAGCAGGAGGAGCTGAGCAGATTGTACATAGTGTCCTATCTGCAGGCAGCATGTTATAGAGCAGGAAGAGCTGAGCAGATTGTACATAGTGTCCTATCTGCAGGCAGCATGTTATAGAGCAGGAGGAGCTGAGCAGATTGTACATAGTGTCCTATCTGCCTGAGCAGATTGTACATAGTGTCCTATCTGCAGGCAGCATGTTATAGAGCAGGAGGAGCTGAGCAGATTGTACCTAGTGTCCTATCTGCAGGCAGCATGTTATAAAGCAGGAGGAGCTGAGCAGATTGTATACAGTGTCCTATCTGCAGGCAGCATGTTATAAAGCAGGAGGAGCTGAGCAGATTGTATAAGGTGTCCTATCTGCAGGCAGCATGTTATAGAGCAGGAGGAGCTGAGCAGATTGTATATAGTGTCATATCTGCAGGCAGCATGTTATAGAGCAAGAGGAGCTGAGCAGATTGTACATAGTGTCCTATCTGCAGGCAGCATGAATGGACTCAAAATTGGTTTAAGATTAAATGAGGAGGTACAAATACTCGTAATTATCATCTTACTAGGATGAAAGCAGCGACAACATAATTCCCATCCTGGCTGGATTTCACATCTAAGCTCCTTCCCAGGTACAACCCGGACAAACCATCTAACCCCGAAATATATTCCTGCCGCCTCCAGCCGCGTCACAGGGACAAGAGGGACGTCACCGTCATGTACACAAGGACCACTCCGACCCCATAGATAACTGGCACGGGCGACCCGGCCCCAAATCACAGGAGGAAATGAGTACAAGTAAAGCTGGACCTAAAATTCCTGGTCTTGATGTCTGTGACATAAATAGAGGAGAAAAGAAAAAGTCGAGAAGATTCGAGAAAATGAGCCAAGAAGAGTCAGAGAAGTTTAATATCTGCAGGTGGAGCCACTACAGATCCCGACGGCTCCCCAAAAAACCCAACCCCCCGGGCCGCCGCAGCTCTCCGACCCCCCGGAGCTCTCCGAACCCCAGGGCCGCCGCAGCTCTCCGACCCCCCGGAGCTCTCCGAACCCCAGGGCCGCCGCAGCTCTCCGACCCCCCGGAGCTCTCCGAACCCCAGGGCCGCCGCAGCCCTCTGAAACCTAGGACACCCGCAGCATGTTTCTAAAGAAAGACAATAATCTCATTCTATTCTTTCAGATAGCAGATGGATTGTGATTCTCTGAGCTGAAGATATAGAGCAGGATCCGCAAAGTGAATATGGTCCCATGATTCCATACAATACTTTATTAAGCAGAAAATCTGCAGATAAACTGTAAGGTACAGATACAGATCCGAGCTGCTCTCACGCTGATAGATGTCTAAGCTCTGGAACTTGGAGGAAACGTGCGGAATATTTTATAAATCCAATTGTTATCTATAAAGACATTTCAGGGCACATTACCCGGGTCTGTGGTTGTAGAGTGCATCAGTAACGCCATTATATCACGTCATGTCAAAGGTTAACTCAGTTCTGGTGGATGGGTAATCCAATTACATGCTGGTTACAGAGAGGGGGGTCTTCTTAACCCTTGGATGACTGTGCACATACAGGATGTAAATGGTGGGGCTCTTCTATATACTAACATCCCCCTGATTGTCAGAGGATGCTGGGAGTTGTAGTTACACAGCAGATAGACAGATATCCTCTGCGGGAGAGTCACTGGGTCAGTAAGATACATAGTAACGGTGTAAGTGTATCGCTATGGAGACCCAAAACGTCATTATATTGTCATGGAATTCCCTGCACCCAAAGGGAAACCGGGAAGACGAGGCGATTATTAGATTCCAGGACAATGAAACATTCCGCGTCTCTGCAGCTCTTACTTACCTGGTGCCACCTCTTCATAGGCTCGAAAGGGTTAATGTGCGGCAGCAAACGCAGTGTAGCAGAGCGAGGGAAGGAGAGGACAATGCAGGATTCCATGAGTCTGGGGGGACACGTAGCGGGATCGGGGCGACCCACCCAATATACAAGAGGAGCCATAAATAACAGAAATCTGCAGCAGGTGAATCATTGGGGACGTGACGCAGAGGCCCCGATACGTGTCCCCATGGTTTATATGTAGTGAATTGTCCTAAACTGCAATACCACACACAGCCACTGTAAGATGTGCGGCGCTGTGCTTGGTAGACTGCGACTCTTCCATCTGCTCATTAGTTGGGGTTTTGCCTTATCTTAAAGGGGTTTGCCAGAAATAATGGAAAAGTCTTAGGATAGATAATAAAAGCCACTTAAAGGTTATGAATCCCCCATGAAAGAAAGTTCTCAAAATTCTAACCCCCCTAGTGATGTTACACAATAAAGATCATTTTTAACCCCTTACTTTACAATGTTACTGAGAGTTATTGCTGTTTTAGCTCTTATCACTCAGTGATGGTTGGTGTAAGATTCCAGAGTGTGAGTGGAGACTCTCTGAGCAGACACTTCATGATCCCTCTGTGCTGTGAGCGAGGACTCTCTGAGCAGACACTTCATGATCCCTCTGTGCTGTGAGTGGGGACTCTCTGAGCAGACACTTCATGATCCCTCTGTGCTGTGAGCGAGGACTCTCTGAGCAGACACTTCATGGGAAGAGACCGAGAAGACTGCCAACCCTAAAGTCTGTTCCCCCGGGTCGGTAACCAGGGGCAATTAAAACTGTCCAGCAGGACTGATAGTGACAGGTTGGAATTATATCTGGAAATGTTACATTTTTGTTAATAACAGTGAATTAGAGAACGTGATATTTCGTCATCCTGAGTATATTTACAAATCTTGTCTGTGGGAGGAAAACCCCTCTAAGCGCTTCCCGTGGAGGCCATTTGATTTACCCTCTCCAATGTTGGAAGTGCAATTTAAATAGGACGAGGGATATTATTGGTTTCTCTGCATTTCCACCCCAAACCCTTGTCCTTCCTAGAGGGAGTGATTAATATTCCAAACTGAGAAGTTGGGAAAAAAAAATGCAGTGAAACGGTGGATCCCCCCCCCCCCCACCTCTCCCCCCACACACATTTTCTTTTATGTATTCTTCGGGTCAGTACAATCACGAGGATACTGTGCATTAGGTTTCAATATGTTTTTACAAAATGAAAACCTTTTTAAAAAAAAAATTTACTTTATTTTGACTAATTGCCACCAATAACCTTTTGATACTCCAGTGTACAGAGCCGTGTAAGACTGAGGGGAGCGCTGACATTTTTTCTTTGGGTTCTGTACAACCTTTAAACCACTTTTTATAAAAATGTTGTTTGTTTTTCAAAATTGCCCAAAAATTACCACTTGGACATTGGGCTCTATTTTCCGTTACAGGGTTCACCGTCGTGAAGAACGGTTCTTAAATTTTGATAAATTAGGACTTTTGGGACGCGGCGATACCCAACATCATTTTTATCATTTCAAATATTTTCATATCAGTTCTAGTTAGAGGAGGAGAATTTTTAGGCCCCCTGGTTGTGTCATCGCTTCTACCATATACCCCAATACAGCCGTGTGTACTTTAGGTTAATAGATATATTGGTAAATTGCCTAATATACTGTGCCCCAGAGCCCCCCCTTCCAAAAAGTGGCCTTTATGTGTGTGTATATATGTATGTATGTGTATATGTTATTACCTTATATACTCGAGTATAAGCCTAGTTTTTCAGCACAAAATTTGTGCTCAAAAATCCTAACTCGGCTTATACTCGAGTCAACTAAAAACATAAAGACAAAACTCACCTTTCTGACGTCACCCATAGGTCCTCTTCTGTCTGAGACAGTCTGAGACAGAAGAGGACCTATGGGGGACGTCGGAAAGATGAGTACAGTGTTATTTTTTTTCCTACTACAGGGGCTGGGCAGGCTGTATGCTACAGGGGCTGGGCAGGCTGTATGCTACAGGGGCTGGCAGACTATATACTGGGAGGCTGTAACCAATGCATTTCCCACCCTCGGCTTATACTCGAGTCAATAGGTTTTCACAGTTTTTTTGTGTTGAAATTAGGGGTCTCGGCTTATACTCGGGTCGGCTTATATTCGAGTATATACGGTATATTAGTTTTTTTTAATAAAAATTTGGTTGGATCGACACCATTGTTTTTATTATCTCTTGATATGTTGTTTTTGTTGTCTTTTTTGCATGCTTCGAAAATAACACAGGGGTTGTGTCCTAACGTTTCCTCCCACACTCCATAACATACTGTTAGGTTGCTTAGATTGTGAGCCCCATCAAGGGACAGGGACTGATTTGGCAAGCTCTGTGCAGCGCTGCGTAATCTGTGTGCGCTATATAAATAAAGGAATTATTATTATAATTTATTAATAATTCCTCTATTCATGTAGCGCACACAGAATCCGCAGCGATGCACAGAGCTTGCTAAATTGGTCCCTGTCCCCAATGGGGCTCACAATCTAAGCAACCTAACAGTATGTTTTGGAGTGTAGGAGGAAACCCACGCAAACGCGGAGAGAACATACAAACTCTCCCCAGCACTGCAAGGCTGTAATGCTAACCACTGAGCCACAGTGCCGCCCTTTTTTTTTTTAACAACATTGTGTCTATAAACAATGGCTCCCTTGATGCACAGAATGGGGGATATATGATTGGTTGCTATGAGTTATGACTACATGACCAGGGATATAACGAGCAATGAACCTGTGTGACATCACATGAACATAATAATCCTTAATCCTTCCTTCATGTTTTAAAGTGGATATAACATTAATATAAAGAAAGCAGAAGCCTTTATGACGAGGGATAATAAGCTATAACTGTACTTTATGTAGGTAGATGCTGGGACACTGCTTTATTCTATGATATTTTGTGTACCATATTTTTCGGGCTATTAAGGCACACAGAAAAGCCTTTGATTTTCTCAGAAATCAAAGGTGCGCCTTATAATCCGGAGCGCCTTATATATGAACCGTACTTACAGACAACAGCTGCCTGGAACTGTGCACAGGTCTGGTTCTGGTCATTCATCCTTATAATCAGGTGCGCCTTATAATGCGGTGCGCCTTATATATGAACCTAGACGTTTTAGTAGGCATTTATTGATGATGCGCCTTCTACTCCAGAAAATACTGTAAATCCCATAGCAGAATTGTCCTTCTAATGGAAAGATGCTTGATAAATCTGCTGGCACCCAAGTGCATCAGACACAGAGTATCAGACCGTGGGGACTGAACCGTACACATAACAGGGAATTACCACTGACAATACATTTGTAGAATATTCAAGAGGAACAGAAGAAAAGCAAAATTTGCTCCAAAACTATTGGCAGCAAAAGTGTTTACCAAACCGACATCAACAGAGAAGAAAAACCCGACAAGACGCCGGACGCAAGTTTCTCTCCACGACCTCCGTAATTTCTCTCGTCCCGTCAGGATAAACATTTTGTTTTATAATAAATAGAACTTGGATACAAATACAATGTACACAGATTGGAGATGTTACATACATGAAATACTAGACATAAGAGACGTACGAGATGTGCGCCCTGGCATCCGGCTGCCCACGACAGAGATGCCCCCAGGGAAGGGACACGGATATTATGTAGGTCACTTGTGTGGATTCATATAATAGAATGTGATTGAGCCCGGAAATTATCAGAGAAACAACTGCAAAACCCATGACAACAAAGCCTGAAGGTCCAGTGTTTATGCGGGGAGCATCTCTCGTCCTGGGGGGTGCGTAGAGCATTTTACATTATGAGCGGGAAACCAAATTTATGCTTCCAGCAGTTAATCGCTTACAAAGCCGTCCCATAAATTGTTAATAAATTGTCCCAAATTTATTAAGACAGCCCCAAATTATGACACAGCCCTAGCAAACCCATACATGTTCAGGTCTGAAATGGACACGGCTTTAACTCCCTAGTGCACAGCTTCACAGAGTGTAGGGTTTTGATAGGGATTTTAGGGTGGGTCCAATGGTGGCCAATAAAAATCACTTTCTGCCCTGCTTGTCAGGAAAGGAGCAGAACCTCCTTAGTTACATGGCAGAAGATCAATGGCTCCTATTCAAGAGGAATTAAAGAGGGACTACACTACAAGTCAGTGCGGTAAATACTGGAGAACTTAATCTGAACTGAACTGACAAATAGTGGATGCAGAAATGTTGAAAATAAAAAACACATACACTCACCGGCCACTTTATTAGGTCCACCTGTCCAACTGCTCGTTAACACTTCATTTGTAAAAAAAAAAAAAAAAAAAAAAAAGCATTTAGGCATGTAGACATGGTCAAGACAATCTCCTGTAGTTCAAACCGAGCATCAGTATGGGGAAGAAAGGTGATTTGAGGCCTTTGAACGTGGCATGGTTGTTGGTGCCAGAAGGGCTGGTCTGAGTATTTCAGAAACTGCTGATCTACTGGGATTTTCACGCACAACCATCTCTAGGGTTTACAGAGAATGGTCCGAAAAAGAAAAAACATCCAGTGAGCGGCAGTTCTGTGGGCGGAAATGCCTTGTTGATGCCAGTGGTCAGAGGAGAATGGGCAGACTGGTTCGAGCTGATAGAAAGGCAACAGTGACTCAAATCGTCACCCGTTACAACCAAGGTAGGCAGAAGAGCATCTCTGAACGCACAGTACGTCCAACTTTGAGGCAGATGGGCTACAGCAGCAGAAGACCACACCGGGTGCCACTCCTTTCAGCTAAGAACAGGAAACTGAGGCTACAATTTGCACAAGCTCATCGAAATTGGACAGTAGAAGATTGGAAAAACGTTGCCTGGTCTGAAGAGTCTCGATTTCTGCTGCGACTTTCGGATGGTAGGGTCAGAATTTGGGGTCAACAACATGAAAGCATGGATCCATCCTGCCTTGTATCAACGGTTCAGGCTGGTGGTGGTGGTGTCATGGTGTGGGGAATATTTTCTTGGCACTCTTTGGGCCCCTTGGTACCAATTGAGCATCGTTGCAACGCCACAGCCTACCTGAGTATTGTTGCTGACCATGTCCATCCCTTTATGACCACAATGTACCCAACATCTGATGGCTACTTTCAGCAGGATAATGCGCCATGTCATAAAGCTGGAATCATCTCAGACTGGTTTCTTGAACATGACAATGAGGTCACTGGACTCAAATGGCCTCCACAGTCACCAGATCTCAATCCAATAGAGCATCTCTGGGATGTGGTGGAACGGGAGATTCGCATCATGGATGTGCAGCCGACAAATCTGCGGCAACTGTGTGATGCCATCATGTCAATATGGACCAAAATCTCTGAGGAGCTTCCAGCACCTTGTTGTATCTATGCCACGAAGAATTGAGGCAGTTCTGACGGCAAAAGGTCCAACCCGTTACTAGCATGGTGTACCTAATAAAGTGGCCAGTGAGTGTATATTTGGACTATAAAATGAATAATTATGTCTTGTATACATTGTTTATGTATTATATCACGGTCACCTTCCCAGGACTCCCCGATTTTACCATTGCATCCAGTCTATTCACATCTCCCCAATGTATCCGTCTACTGATAGCGGAAAAGCTGCTGATGGCGTCAAATCAACCATTAAAATTACCCGTGTGGAATAAATCTGCCTGGAGATGGAGCAGTGCGGATACAACTATCCAGGTCGGAACGCGTTTCATTATGTTGCCTCCGATTTTACACCTTTCTGTGTCAGGGGTGACAATTCACAGGTACAGGATGCGCTGAGAACACATAACTATGAGCTGATGAGCGAGGACTCGCGCATGTGGACGGCAGCTGCTTTATATTTAGACCTTTCTCCTGGGGAGTTTATTTTGTAACTTTGCTGCAGGAGATGGAAATGTAAATAACGCGGAGAGAAGAACAAGAGAAAACTTGTCTGTGTGTGTAGAAGGAATCGCTGTGTGTAATGGATAGAAAATCATCGCTAATGTCACATCAGAGCCTCGTACACACAGGCTGCAGATTATTATCCTCATCTCATCATAATAAACAGACATTTCTTATACAAAATATCCTCTGACAGAAGCAAAGAAGTTTCCATGGATTTAGATTACAAAGCAGAAGGTCCTGATGTTCAGAGCCCAAAACACGGATTCAGGTATTCATCTCGTTAAAGGGGGTGGGGCAACATTTTCTAAAAGGTGATCAATGTCTAAAATGGGAGAGGATCCAATCTTTTGGGACAACACTATAGATATATGGAGGATGTCAAGTCATACTGGAACCCAGTATGGCAGCTGATGAAGGGTCCCCCCTGGTACCCAAAATTATTTCTTATGTGCTCAAGGGGCCCTATGCAGAGTCACAATCAAATTGCAAAATCATGTGCGCCCTACATCCCTTACTACAGGTGCCTCTCGCCCTAAAAAGAACAAATTAGAAATCCGACCCTAATGGAATAGATAGATGTCATTAGGCTTACAGAAAGTCATGCTTGATGTTACAGGAGATGACTTACAAAGTAGCTAAGAGACAGTGCTTTCCTTATCCCATCCTGGAAAACATATTCCCCAGAATGCCCTAGTGAAGTGGCAATGGCTCCACACACCTGCAGGGCGGCGTTAGTCTCCGTAAAGAAAGCTCTTACTTCCAGATCCCAACACCACATTCTCAGATGTAGGAACAGCAGAACCAAAGCAAAAGAAACCACGGCACTTCTCAGCTCATCCGGGCCAGTTCTTCCCAGCAGTTTAACTTGTACTTGTTCATTACTTTACAGCCGGATAATTTCAGGCAGGTAATAGGATCTAGAGGTCTAGAAGGGAAGACACTGGTCAGAGATAAGATATCTTTACATTCCTCCAAAGGCTGCAGAACAAGGAAAACAAGCCGGGTAATTGCGGCCTCCCTCCGGCTATGGTACAAGTCAATGTCAGCTCCAAATATTCACTTGTCTCCGTGTAATGGGAGACTTTGCTAGGAAACTGGACGGCAAATTGGAGGCAAAACCTACATTAAAGGGGTTTCCCAAGGTTATTGAAAATGAGGAAAATGCAGAATTAGCATGAGCTGCGATCAGCGACTATCACACATAGCGGGGCTTGGTTCAGCTTTGCTCCATTCACCTACATTAGGAAGTTCTCCTGTATCCCGAGGATAAGAGATAACAAGCTGATCCGGGGGGCTCCAACTGCTGGGACCTCCAAGGGAGATAAGACTTCTCTGGATTACTGGGGGTCACATTCAATGTTCCAGAGTTCAGGATATACTGAGCTCTGTGCTATGAAACTTCCAACACTCCCATTACTATTGAATGGAGCAGAAGGAACAGGCTCCAACTGCTGCTCCATCAACAAGAATATAACCCCCTCCCCCTGGTCTCCGTATTTCTGGGGATTGTAATTGGTGGGGGTCCTAGGATTCGGATCCTGACCAATCAGCTTATTATCCCTTGTTCTGTGGTTAAAGAATATCTTTAATGCAGGGTGGAGGGGCAGGAGAGAGCACTCCAGCGTGCAGACAAGAGAAGCTATTCATGAATAGAATCTGATCATTTACAGTCATATCCAGAAACAAACAAACTCTGTGAAGCAGGACTGATAGACACAGGTGGGAATTATAGAATTATATCTGTGAATTACAGGATTGTTGTTATCCTGAGTATATACAAGAATCTAGTCCTAGTGGGAGGAAAAGGGGATGGTTTGTGCTTGTATAGAAATGATTGGAGTTTAGTTGTGATGCCACCCATGGTCAGGAGAGGAGCCGTGTATGGAAGGAAGCAGCCATGATACACAACCTCCAGAAATCCCATTTAACATTCCCTTTTTAATCCAGCCACACATTTTAGTGGCTCTCAGCCATAGTCCCCAAATCCCCACACAAACACAAGCGCATCTTGTATACAGAGACGGGATAAGGGAGAAAACCGCTGCCAGACGCAAACATATTGGCTTTATCCACTGGGATTTTATCACATGCATCAGAAATGAAGAGGTTAAAAATTTGTAATACCGCTCTTCCAGCATTTTACTGCAAACACAGGCGAAAGAAACAATGTATCACTGCAAAGCAATACAACCATTTACTGTACACAGACACATATCATCATAGGATCCCATCATGTATAATAGTCAGAGAATATGACAATGGACCTTATGTACTGGACTCAAGATATTTCTTTAAAATCTACATCTAGAGGAATCTGGAGACGACCAAACATTGCAACATGTTATAACAACTACAAATCACACATTATGATGCAATATCAAGTGACATAAGTTTATATTGTGGGTCAGGGCGAGGCAGAAGGATACATTGTATAACTCCTGATGGGACAGCAGATAATAACCTGAAGCCCATATTAACTACAAGAACAACTAAACAGCCAATCAGCAGAGGTTTTGTCAATATCGGACCATCTTGTCCAAGTCAGAAAAATAAAAAAAAAAGTTTCTTCTATAATATAATGAATCTCTGATTCTTATGCAAAACTACAACTTTTTGGGGAGTGCGCCCAAATTCCGGTAATATAAAAAGAACACGGCGCCGATTATCCTACAATAACCTCTGATCTGTACTCACTATTCTACAGGTTGCTACTGGAAACTATAAAATTGTTCTGATGCAATCCAAACGGTATCAATATATTTCAATGTGAACCCTATTACCCGGTACAGGGGCAGGTAAGGCAAAGTGTCCGCTTCTACCTCGTGGGTCACATGTAGGATCCGTCTCCATTGTCTACAGTTAAAGTGACAGATTTTGGGGGTCGATGTTCCTGGAATCCTTGTATTACTGGGCAGGACAATGTGCGCAGGACATGATATATTAGAGGAGATGATGGAAAGCAGGTTGTGCCGAGGCAACTTTATGCTCCATACAATACCAGCTGTAAATCACCGGTAAATAACTTATGTGCTATAAACACTTTTCATGTAGATTAATTCTAAGTTACATTAAAACTCTAAAGATATAAACATTCCCTTTTAATAGTGGAAGTAAAGTGCTGGAACAATGCACATGTTCCACTTACAGATTCCAGAGCAGTTACTAAAGGGTTACAGCCGATTCCCAGAGGCCGACATGATCCTCCCCAACTACAGAGACTACAAGACTTAACCCCTTCCGCAGGCCCCTAAACCCAATGACTTCCCATCCAGGGCTGTGACTGCAGCAATGTTTATGTGTGCACCACAGAATTCACAGAAACTTCACAAACCGCCGAGTGTTTCTTCCGCAACGTGGGAGGCGAACGCCTGAGAGCCCGGCGACGGCACAACTTTTAATAGTAAAAGCGCAAAAGCTTCACTGGCTAAATGACAGCTGCTACTATAGCACTACAACACGTAGAAAGCGCTGAGCCGACTTCTTCCATGTAGTCATTAGGCTCATCACCAGGACATATAACAAGGGGATGGCACAGACATCTGGAGAATGGCGCAAGCTGAACACGGATGTCTCCATTGCACGCTCAATGCTTTCTTATGGAGGAGCAGGGGACTGGATGGATTTTTGGCACAGCTTGCAGAGTAGCTACAGAGTCATCTAGTGAACCTTCCCACTGCAGACTCCGAGATGTTGCATCTACTTGATATAACGCCGTCATGGAGTCCCGGCCAACCCAGAGCGAACCCTCAGGGGTAACATATAAAATCAGCAGCAGATGTGCAATGGCCTTCGCTCCCCATGTAACTGAAAGTCGTAAAATCAAGTGCGAGGATATCCACATGCAGCCCCCGAAATATGTCACTTCCTATGGTGTGTGGATTAAATCATTGCCATATCTAATGCACTTCTAGTCAGCACCAAATCCATCCCGTCCGGACGTACCACGAGGGCCTCCCATCATTACAATGTGCTAGAGGATTAATAAGACATCCGGGGCAACTGCACCACAGGTAACAACCTTATGTACTGTAATGGGGTCGTCTGGTGCTTTCATACTGATGACCTATCCTTCGGATACAGTGGGGGTCCAGCACCCACATCATTTACTGATGATCTGCTCGGAAATCCTCCAGCACCAATGCAGTGGATGGAGCAGGGAGAAGTATGACGGATCCCTGCAGCCGGATCCAGGTGAATAGGAGCCGATCTCCGGGATCATTGCTATACAGTGCACTGAGCCTGCGGTCTATTTCCATGTCCTGAGAGACCCCTTTAGTCTGATCCTCTGGATATGTGTCAGTATGTGATCGCAGGGAGTCCGCCCCTAGACCCATACAGACCCCCAGAGCTTTCTGTCTCCGTTCTCGGTGCCTGGAGTCTGCTGGGACCAGAGAAGCGGTAAAGCTCCCATCACACATCAATGGAAAAGTGGGAAATATCTGATCCCCAATATCTAGAACGATGAATTGTGTGGCAACAGCCCATCCAGTCGTGTGATCCAGGGGATATATAACGGGACTGTATGGGTGGCAGTAGTCAGGAGCCGCTCCCATTGATGGTCTCTAATCACTCCTGATGAACCTATGATCTACAGGAGAGGCCGTCCTATACAGATCACTACAAATACCAGAAATATGCAAATCCAGTTCCCACGTTTTTGCAGCATTCGTGGTACAACTGTTAAATAAACGCTGCCTAAAATGGTCAGATACTTAGAGATACTGCAGCAGACCGTCCCCAAAAAACCTGCCCCGACTGACCTCCAGCTACAGGCTTGTTCAGTCTGTAAATAATGATCGCAAGACGATAATAAATAGGACTGAAGCACGGCCTGGATGAGTTGTCTTCGATGCCAGAAGTCCATGACCCCTTCTGAACTAAACCACCCCTCTAAGAACTCGATCACTTTACAATTGAAGCCGCAGGACGGAGCGACTCCCGAAAGCCGATGCATTTACACCCAAACTCTTGTGTTCAGGAACAAGGACCTGTTTTGCAATGTTGACTGGCAAACCACAGGTTTGCTCCCAACTCAAGTGTTTAGGTCTCACAATCACATTTCATACACTACATCCTTAGGCCCGAATCACATGGATGACTGTACATACAGACACATTGTATCCTCAGTCCCCAATCACACGGATGACTGTACAAACAGACACATTGTATCCTCAGTCCCCAATCACACAGATGACTGTACATACAGACACATTGTATCCTCAGTCCCCAATCACATGGATGACTGTACATACAGACACATTGTATCCCTAGTCCCCAATCACAGGGATGACTGTACATACAGACACATTGTATCCTCAGTCCCCAATCCCCAATCACAGGGATGACTGTACATACAGACACATTGTATCCCTAGTCCCCAATCACAGGGATGACTGTACATACAGACACATTGTATCCCCAGTCCCCAATCCCCAATCACAGGGATGACTGTACATACAGACACATTGTATCCTCAGTCCCCAATCACACAGATGACTGTACATACAGACACATTGTATCCTCAGTCCCCAATCACATGGAAGACTGTACATACAGACACATTGTATCCTCAGTCCCCAATCACATGGAAGACTGTACATACAGACACATTGTATCCCCAGTCCCCAATCACATGGATGACTGTACATACAGACACATTGTACCCCTAGCACCCAATCACAGAGATGACTGTACATACAGACACAGTGTATCCCTAGCACCCAATCAGAGAGATGACTGTACATACAGACACATTGTATCCTCAGTCCCCAATCACAGAGATGACTGTACAAACAGACACATTGTATCCTCAGTCCCCAATCACAGGGATGACTGTACATACAGACACATTGTATCCCCAGTCCCCAATCACATGGATGACTGTACAGCGACCATTGTATCCCTACTTCCCCAATCACATGGAGACTGTACAACAGACACGTAGTTCCCCAGTCCCCAATCACATGGATGACTGTAACTACAGACACAGTGTTCACCCAGTCCCCAATCACAGGGATGACTGTAACTACAGACACATTGTATCCCTAGTCCCCAATCACAGGATGACTGTACATACAGACACATTGTACCCCTCAGTCCCCATCACATTGATGAACTGTACAACAGACCATTGTCTCCCAGTCCCACACAGGGATGACTGTACTACAGACACATTGTTCCTCAGTCCCCAATCAACATGGAGACTGTACATACAGACACATTGTATCCCAGTCCCCAATCACATGGATGACTGTACATACAGACACATTGTACCCCAGTCCCCCCCAATCACATGGATGACTGTACATACCGCACACATTGTATCACTCTCCCCCATCACATGAGATGATGTACCTACAGACACCATTGTATCCCCGTCCCCATTCACATGGATGACTGTACATACAGACACATGTATCCTCGTCCCCAATCACATGGATGACTGTACATACAACACATTGTATCCTAGTCCCCATCACATGGATGACTGTACATACAGACACATTGTACCCCTAGTCCCCATCCATGGAAGACTGTATATACAGACACATTGTATCCCCAGTCCCCAATCACATGGATGACTGTACATACAGACACTTTGTTCCCCAGTCCCAATCACGATGACTGTACATACAGACACATTGTACCCCTAGCACCCAATCACAGGGATGACTGTACATACGACACATTGTATCCCTAGCACCCATCACATGGATGACTGTTACCTACAGCACACATTGTACCCCTAGTCCCCAAGTCACAATGGATGACGGTCATATAACAGACACATTGTATCCTCAGTCCCATCACATGGTGACTGGTAATACAACACATTTGTATCCCCAGTCCCCAATCACATGGATGAACTGTACTACAGACACATTGTATCCTCAGTCCCCAATCACAGGGATGACTGACATACAGACCATTGTACCTCAGATCCCCATCACATGGATGACTGTACATACAGACACATTGTATCCTCCGTCCCCAATCACATGGATGTACTGTACATACAGACACATTGTACCCCTAGTCCCCCAATCACACTGAGCATGACTGGACACTACAGACACATTGTATCCCTAGTCCCCAATCACATGGATGACTGTACATACAGAACCATTGTACCTCCATCCAGGCCCCAATCACACGGATTGTAACGTACATACGACACTTGTACCCCTAGTCCCCATCACGGATGACTGTAACAACAGACACATTGTATCCTCAGTACACAGAGACAACTCTGTGATTATTTCATCCCATTACAGTGACCTGGAGGGAGCCCCGTGTTCTACCATGACAGTGACAGCTGTAGTGTGATAGGTGGGATCACACAGAGCATTGCTGAGCAGTCTCCACTACTACAATATAGGTGGAATGACAGAGAGCATTGCTGAGCAGTCTCCACTACTACAATATAGGTGGAATGACACAGAGCATTGCTGAGCAGTCTCCACTACTACAATATAGGTGGGATGACACAGAGCATTGCTGAGCAGTCTCCAGCACTACAATATAGGTGGAATGACACAGAGCATTGCTGAGCAGTCTCCAGTACTACAATATAGGTGGAATGACACAGAGCATTGCTGAGCAGTCTCCAGTACTAGACTATAGGTGGGATCACACAGAGCATTCCTGAACAGTCTCCAGTACTACAATATAGGTGGGATCACACAGAGCATTGCCGAGCAGTGTACACCGGGTTATCTACGGATTTGGGAGTTAGAAGGAGTTTGTGACACTTTCTGCTGCAGCCTCTCAGTGTCACATCTCTATGGAGTAGAGACCGCAGCGTGTGAACAGCGCACATCCAGTTGCGTTTTGCCTTGTACTCACATCATCGAACAGAGTCCCGACATTGGCGGTGACGAGCAGGATCCCGGTGCCCGGGGCGGCCATACTGTTCCAGGTGCAGGGAGGAGAGGGGCCGCTCCAGTGTCTCACATCCCCCGGCCCCTCCGGATGCCGCCTGCTGCGGTGGAACAAGCCATGACGAGCCGCCGCACACACACAACTTCCCCGCTGCTGGACGGTGCCCGGTGCCGGGAGAGGCGGCTCTGAGGCGGCGGCAGCGCGCGCGGCTACGACTCCTCTACAGCAGCCGCGGCGACCGAGCAGCGACAGGGCAGGGGGCGGGGGGAGGGGCCGGTGACGACACCAGACACGCCCCCTGCGCTCTTAAAGCGGCAGCGCTGCAGCCCCGGCGACCGACTACAGGAGAGTGCAGGACGCTCTGCTCTAACCGGGAGACATTCCCCAGCGAGTCATGTGCACAGGGAATGGCCACGTCCTGCAAATACAATTGTACAATACCATTTCTGTATCAATGCCGCACAGTTTTCTAGATCTCTGATTCTATAACAAGCTTCATTATTTACTTCCTGTGGATACAAATCTGTCCGTAGACATGATATCTCACAGGTGCACAACTCCTTATATCCATGGTCATGTGATGTCTCACAGGTGTACATCTTGTTATATCCCTGGTCATGTGATGTCACACAGGTGCACAACTCGTTATATATCCCTGGTCATGTGATGTCACATCCTTGGTCATGTGATGTCACACAGGTGCACGGCTCGTTATATCCCTGGTCATGTGATGTCACACAGGTGCACGGCTCGTTATATCCCTGGTCATGTGATGTCACACAGGTGCACGGCTCGTTATATCCCTGGTCATGTGATGTCACACAGGTGCACGGCTCGTTATATCCCTGGTCATGTGATGTCACACAGGTGCACGGCTCGTT
>WNYA01000940.1:8610-64630 GCA_019512145.1 Engystomops pustulosus | reverse complement strand
GCTGAGCAGATTGTACACAGTGTCCTATCTGCAGGCAGCATGTTATAGAGCAGGAGGAGCTGAGCAGATTGTATATAATGCGTTGTCCGATGAGGATTCAGGTCCAGCGCGATTCACTAACATTGTGAGCCCGATATCCAGCAGGTGTGGCTGCTGCGCCGAGGTCCGTCAGAGTTCACCTGCTTCTTCCCGGTGCATGTGAGTGCTGTCCTTGCAACACAAATCCTTTTTTAAATTCCGCAGTTTGTCCGAATCCCTTGGGACACGCCCCCCATTTCTGTCGCGTGCCAGCCGGCACCAGTGCACCAAAGTCCGATTGCTTGCGCCAAAATCCTGGTGCAATTCGACGCAAAATGGAAATATTCGGGAAACCCGACGAAAGTGCGGCATTTGGACCCTTAGTAAATGAGAACCAATGTTATATCTGCAGGCAGCTAGTTATAGAGCAGGAGGAACAATATTGCACCCTGCTGCTCTATGACATGCTGCCTGCAGATCATATTGCATTGTACATACAATAGCTTCCCCTTAATATGGTTTTCACATGTTCTCTATCTCTAAAAACTGTCAGCGCTTAATTATTGGTGATCTAATCTCTGGAATCTGCTGGATCCTGGAAATGAAGATGTTTGTGCTGATCAAGTGCTGTGATTCCCACCAGGAAACTGCAGGACGGGGCTATTTTAGGGTTGCTCTCGGTGCAGTTCCGTCCTCAGATGGAGCTGGGGCACAACCATGGCGCTAGAACTAAGCCATCAATATATTAGGAATATCTCCTTTTAAACCTGAAATTTTAACACGTTTCAAAAAAAAAAAAAAAAAGTGAGGATTAGCTTTAAATTGATAAGAATAATAGAGGGTTTTATCCATATAACAATTTTTTTTTTTTTTTTTTGAAACGTGTAAAAATTTCAGGTGTTTAAAAGGAGATATTCCTAATATATTGTGGCTTAGTTCAGCGCCATGGTTGTGCCCCAGCCCCATCTGAGGACGGAACTGCACACGGACAGCACCTCAAAATATCCCCGTCCTGCAGTGTTTTCCTGGTGGGAATCACACACTTGATCAGCACAAACATCTTGCATTTTCCAGGATCCCAGCAGATCAGGATTAGCTCACCAATATTAAGCGCTGACAGTTTTTAAGAGATTAGAGTTACATGTTAAACAAGTTAAGGGGGAAGCTAATTTGTACTGTACAATGCAGGGAATCTTATGATCTGGGCAGGCAGCATGTCATATAGTCAGCAGGGTGCAAATTGTTCCTCCTGCTCTATAAACTAGTTGCCTGCAGATTATAAACATTGGTTCATTCATTTACTAAGGGTCCA
Source organism: Engystomops pustulosus (assembly GCA_019512145.1). NCBI lineage: Eukaryota > Metazoa > Chordata > Amphibia > Anura > Leptodactylidae > Engystomops > Engystomops pustulosus. The sequence goes on along the minus strand of WNYA01000940.1, from coordinate 63,300 downwards.
AAGTGCCGCCGCAACTTTTCCGACGGTCTTTGGCGGTTTCACGCGAAATATTCCATTTTGGCGACGAATTGCACGCCAGGGATTTGGCGCAGCACTGCTCGTGACTTCAGTGTGGTGCCTCGAGTGCCGGCTGGCAACGCGACAGAAATGGGGGGCGTGTCCCAAGGGTTCGACAAACTTCGGAATTAAAAAAGGATTTTGTGTTGCAACGGACAGCACTATCACATGCACCGGTGAAGAAGCAAGGATCTGACGGTCTCTAGACGGACTCGCGAGCATCCACACTGCTGGATATCAGGTTCACAATGGGTAGTGAATCGCGCTGGACCTGAATCCTCATACGGCACACGCATTAGATATACATCTTGCTCAGCTCCTCTAGCTCTATAACATGCTGCCTGCAAATAGGGACACTGTTATACAATTTGCTCAGCCCTCCTGGCTCTATAACATGCTGGTGCAGATAGGACACTATGTACAATACGGCTCAGACTTCCTTGCTATATAACAGCTGCACCTCGCACATAGGACATATGTACAATTGTCAGCTCCTCTGCTTATCAACATGCTGCCTGCAGATATGAGACTATGTAACAAGTTCTCACCTCCTCGTTCATAACATGTGCCTGCACAGAAGGACATCTATGTACAATCTGCTCAGCTCCTCCTGCTGGTATAACACGTGCATGCAGATAGGACCACTAGTGTACATCTGTCACTCCGCCATGCCTATAAATCATGCCACCTGCGATAGGACCACTATGTACATTTGCTCAGCTCCTCCCTGCTCTTATACAACTGCGCCGTGCAGCATAGGACATCTATGTACAATCTGTCGCACTCCTATGTCCGTCTATAACATGCTGCCTGCAGTTGTATGGGTCACGGGGTCACTTGTATGAAAACATCAGCACCTTTATGTATATATCGGATGTTGGTAAAATCCTTGAGTTTCCCTCTCTGCCCTTGACACACAAGCGTAAGTTAATTCTTCTCATCTCCACCGGTGCTATTACTGGGGTATTAGGCATGAAAAAGTTGTAATGAAACTTTAGACATCTGCGAAAGACCCACAGTCACCTACAAAGTCCACAGTGAATTACATCCTGCTTTTACCTGCGGTAACCTTGGAAAGAAAACATCACTACCCCCTTCTGTAATATCTGACACCGGACCGGAAAAGGGGTGGGGTCCCGGAGAATGTCTCTATGGCAGTGAATGGCAACATTTTAGAGGCCGAGTTGCCCACGACTAACAACACAGACCCTCGCGTTCATTTAATGGCAAAGTGCCAACACAGAATATTTAAAATTGTGATTTTATCACTCCCTTCTCTTTCACAGTTGCAATGAATACCAGCACCCGTGAAGGTACAGCTCGCCACACTAAAGCAGGAAATAGTCACCACATGTACAATCTGTTTACATATAACTAACCAGTCCTGCACATCACAAGTGCCTGGGCTGTCGGGACTGGGCGGAAAGATACCTGGAGTTCATCTCTGTGATGGCTGGTTGCCCACAGAAGGCTCGAGTGCCAACCTCTGGGCACCAGTGCCTAGGTTTAGAGAGCCATCACTGCTCTATTTGTTTTGGGTTTGGAATCTTCATATTGAAGGATGAATTTAATGAGTTGTGTGCCATTAGTGACTAGTTGTGATGTTGTGTTTAGGTAGGTATGACGTTTTTCTAGGTGAGATACGGTTTGTGATAACAATTTTTGTGGTGACAACCAGAAGACTCACATTCTCCTCCTCAAGAAGCGGCTGCGACGACATTTTCATCTTCTTTGTTTAAAGGAAACAAGAATTTATCCCCGAGCCCCACGTGGTGGGAATGAAATGTCCTTTCTACAGAATTCCCCTTTTATGTGAAATCTCCCTGACAACCTCCTCCAGTCTGGAGGCGCCCGTGCACTGTGGTCACCGTAACGGGCCTTCTTTACTGAGGGTCCGTGGACGCACTTTCGTCGGACTTTTCGACGTTTTGTGCGGCTGTGACAGGTATTTAATGGGATTGTTAAGGGATTACCAGTAAGAAGAAGGTGAACTCCAGGGACCTGAGCGGGGAAGTGACACATGCAGGATATCAGGCGCAGGAGCTTAGTGACTGTCCCTCACACAGCACAATTATACACGCACAATGCCCTTACATGGCAACCAGGAAGAAGAAGCCTGTCAACCCAGGGACCTGAGTCGGGAAAGCGACACACATGCAGGATATTGGACTCAGGATCTTATGACGCCCCGCACAGCGCATTAGGCACACGGACAATGGCCACTTACATGCACCAGGAAAATAGGTGAACTCAGGACCTAGCGGGAAGCGACACATGCAGACTATCGGGCCTAGTATCTTAGTTACCTCCCGCACACGGGGGCACATTATACACGGACAAGTGCACTTACCTGCACCAGGAGAAGAAGGTGAACTCCGGGACCTGACGGGTAAGCGCCACATGCAGGATAGCGGGCGCAGGATCTTAGTGACTCCCCTCAACAGCGCATTATACAACGGACAATTGCACTTACATGCAATCAGGAGAAGAAGGTGGACTCCGTGGGACCTGAGCGTGGAGCTACACATCGCATCAGTATTCGGGCCGCAGCGGATCTTAGTGACTTCCCGCACATGCATTCTACACAGACCCCCCCAAGCGCACTTACATGCACCATGAAGAAGAGGGTGAACCCCGGGGACCTGAGCGGAGCTGACACATGCAGATCTCAGGTGCACGCTCTTAGTGACTTACCTCCCGCACAGCATGCACTTTAGCAGATGCACCAGGAAGAAGAAGGTGTACTAACAAGGGGACATGATCGGCGGAAGACGACACATGCAGATATCTGTGTTGCGCAGGACTTCTTAGTGACTCCCCGCACGAAAATCGCGCATTATACACTGAACCATGTCACTTTCTGTGACCTCCAGGGACTGTAATAAATGTAGACGAAAAACCCAATGCTGAACTTCATGGTCTGTTTTACTAACCCACTTGTGTCCTCCTGCCCACTATTATGCTCCGGCAAACACAGTGCCCAAGCCCCTCCGGCACTTCCCATTAACCTCGGACTTGGTATATAAGCTGCCTAGCTGATGCCTGGTTCAAGCAGCAGCAGCCGCATTTTTTATTTATTTAAATTGTTGTATTCCACTCCACTTATAAAATGCTGGACCCTATTAAAAGCTGTTATGTTCTCCCGACGTCGTGTCAGCCCCCTCATCTCCTAGACGGTAAGCTCTTGTGTGGCAGCCCCTCAGCCTCAATAGATACTGTAAGCTCTCTGTGTCACCCACTCATCCTCATATATGACTAAGCTCTTGTGTCCACCTCACTGCAGACCACCTCACCCCCCCCTCATCTCATAGACTGTAAGCTCTTGGGTGTCAACCCACCACCCTTTCACCCCGAACCATCCTCATAGACTGTAAGCCCTCTGTGCCCCCCTCATTTCCGCATAGCCTGTAAGCTCGTTTTGTCAACCCCCTCATCCTCTTAGACGTTAAGCCTTATGTCACCTGGATCCAGTTGGGGATTCCATCTTCGAATAATGTTGGTAACCTCCCCTCATAACTCATAGACTGTACCGCTCTTTGTCCACCCTCTCGCGTCCCACTCCATCCTCATAGACTGTAGCGCTCTTGTTGTCCCCCCCTCATCCTCATTAGCCTGTAATCTCTTTGTGTCACCCCCCCATCCGCATAGGACTGTAAGATCTTATGTCACTACCCCTCATGTACTCACTATACTGTAAGCTCCTTGTGTCACCACTCATCCTCATAGACTGTAGCTCTTGTGTCCCACCCCTCATCCTCATAGACTGTACTCTTGTGTCACCCTCCTCACCTCATCGACCTGTAACGCTTGGTCCCCCTCAGCCTCAGACTGGAAGCTCTTGTGTCACCCCCTCATCCTCATATATATACTGTAAGCTCTTGTGTCACCCCCCCTTCCCCTCTCCTCATAGACGTAAGCTCTTGGGTCCACCTCCCCCCTCATCTCTACTAAATGTAAAGCTCTTGTGTCACCCCCTCATCCTCATAGACTGTAATGCTCTTGTGTCAAACCACCGTCAATCCTCATAGACTGTAAGCTCTTGTGTCCCCCCCTCATCCGCATCAGCCTGTACCTCTTGTGTCACCCCTCATCCTCATCAGACTGTAAGACTTATGTCACCAGCCACCCCCTCATAGCTCATAGACGTAAGCTCTTGTGTCTCTCACTCAGCCTCCTAACTGTCAACAGCTACTGTGGTCACCCCCTCATCCTCATAGACTGTAGCTCTTGTTCCAATCACCCCCCTCATCCTCATAGACTTAATCTCTTGTGTCAACCACCTCATCCCTCAACTGCAAGCTCTTCCGTGTCATCCATCCCTTATCATCCTCATAGACTGTAAGCTCTTGTGTACCAACCTTACCCTCATCCGCATAGACTGATAAGCGCTGGCGTCCCCCCCCCCATCCTCGATAGCTATAAGCCTCTTTGTGCCACCCCCCATAGTCTCCATCCCCCTCATAGACTGTAAGCTCGTGTTTCACCCCTCATCCTCATAACTGTAAGCTCTTGTACTCACCGCGCTGTACCCCCCCCGGCCTCCTCATATACTGTACAGTCTCTGTGTCCCCCCTCATCCTCATAGTACTGTAGCTCTTGTTGCCTCCACTCATCCCTCATAAAACTGTAAGCTCTTGGTCACGACCCCCATCATCTCCATAGACGTTAAGTTGAGCTCTTATGCACCTCCCCATCATACTCTAGCCTGTTGCGCGTGTGTCACCCCTCTCCGTATAGACTGTAAATCTCTTGTTCACCCCTCATCCTCTATACACTGTAAAGCTCTTGTGTCACCACCCCTCTCCCATAGACTGTAACTCTTGTGTCACCCAAAAACCCCCATCCAATCCTCATAGCTTTTGAGCTCTTGGGTCCACCCCCCGACCATCACTCATTGTAGACTGCATAACTGTGTGTCCCCACCTCCGCAATCCTCATAGACTGTAGCCTCCTCGTGTCACCCTCTCGTCATCCTCATCCTCTGTAAGCTCTTGTGTGTCAACCACCGATCATCCCATGAAACTGTAAGCTCTTGTGTCAACCACCACGCGTCACCCCGTCTCCTCAATAGACTTGGTAAGCTCGTTGTGTCGAACCCTCTCGTCTATCCTCTACACTGTAAGGAGAGATACTCGCTCTTGTTCCCCCCTTCATCCTCATTCCTTAAGCTCTTGTGTCCTTCGCCTCATCCTCATAGACTGTAAGCTCTTGTGTCCCAACCCCACCCTCAGCCTCCTAGACTGTAACTCTTGTGTGTTCATCCCCTCATCCTCGTAGACTGTAGCTCTTTGTGTCACCTGACCCTCACCCCCCCTCAATCCTCATAACTGTAAGCTCTTGTGTCCCCCTCATCTTCATAGACCGGTAAGCTCGTGTGTCACCACCCCCTCAATACTCATAGACTGAAGCTCGTGTGCCCCCCCCTCATCCTCATAGACTGTAAGCTCTTTTGCTCCCCTCTCCCATAGACTGTAAGCTCTTGTGTCACCCCCCTCATCCTCATAGACGTAAGTTCTTGTGTCAACCCCTGCATCACCTCCATAGACTGTAAGCTCTTGTTCCACCTCCTCATCCGCATAGACTGTAAGCTCTTGTGTCACCCCCCACCCCCCCATCATCCTCTCTAGACTATTAAGCTCTTGTGTCCCCATCCCCACACCCCATCATCCTCATAGACTGTAACTCATTTGATGCTCACCACACTCACCACAACCCCCTCTACCTCATAGACTGTAAGCTCTGTGTCACGTCACCCGCCCTCATCCATCCTCATCTACTGTAGCTCTTGTCCCCCCTCATCCCTCCCTAGACTGTAAGCTCTTGTGTCCCTCCCCTCAATCCTCATAAGCCTGTAAGCTCTTGTGTCACCCCCACCCTCACCCCCTCCACCCTCATAGACTGTAAGCTCTGTGTCATCCCGCCCCTCATCCTCATAGACTCGCTAGCTCTTGTGTCACCCCATACCGACCCTCACCTTCATAGACACGTAAGCTCGTGGTGTCCCCACGCTCATCCTCATAGACTGTAGCTCTTGTTATCACCTTCCCTCATCCTCTAGACCTGTAAGTCTCCATTGATGTCCCCCCCTCATCCTCCAACTTAACACTCCATTGTGTCTCTCCCTCATCCTCTAGACTGTAAGACTCATTGTGTCACATCACCCTCATCCTCATAACTGTAGCTCTTGTGTCCCCCCATCATCTTCATTATGCCAGACTAGTCGAGCCTGTGTCACCCCCTCCATCCTCATAGACTGTAAGCTCTTGTGTCCCCCTCCGTCCCCCTCGCCCTCCTCCTCCCGTGTCCTCCCCTCCCCCGGTCCTCCCGTGTCCCTCCGTCCGTCCCCGTCCCCAGCTCCTCCCCTTCCCCATCCCTCCCCTCCCCCCCCCCCACTCATCCTCATACAGCCTGTCACTCTTTGTCATCCCCACTCATCCTCATGAGACTGTAAGCATCTTTTGTGTGTCACCTCCTCACCTCATAGACTGTAAAGCTCTTTGTGGTCCCCCCATGGCGGCCGCCTGCTCTTGATAAATTGCTAGCCTCCTTCTGTTTTCCGCTGCCGGATGCTTCGAGCTTTAGACTAATGCTTGTTCGTTATGTCCGTGCATTCCCGGTGATTGTCACCTCGCTTCGCTCGCCGTCGCTCCTGTCCCTGACCTTCCGCTATGTGCCCTGATTCTGATCCTGTGCTGCCGGTCCTGGACCTCGCTTTCCGGTCTTCCAGCTGTGTCTGCCCTGAAGATTTCTGCAACCTCCGCCTTGGCCACCACCCCACGGACACATTTTTCATCTGCTTGTGAGCGCCCTGGTGGGTACCACCCTGCAGTAGTCCACGCGGCGGCGCTGGTGAGGACTTGGGGCCACTATTAGACTTCCGTCTCCCAGGTGTCGGCTCACGTCCTCCTACTCCTGATTAACTCTGTTATTCTTTATTTTATTTGTATTTGTTCCCAATACTCTGTCAAGATCGAATGTGATGCCACTTCACATAAATGAGAACTTATTATCTCTGGAATCCACTGAACCACGATGGGAATAAACAAATGCCCATGTTAAAGGGGTTTTCCTCACCACAGAGACACACTTTAACCTAAATCACTATTCGTCTATTTCTACTTGTATTAGCAAGAATGTAAACATGTCCCAGGATTACTTTATCCATCCTGTCCTTTCTGTCCGGCTGGACATACAATTTCAGTATTCCCCCGTAGATCACAACTCAGTAAATTCTATGTACGCCTCCGATATCAAGGGTACGAACGGGTGTATACTCATTTTGGATTTCTCTGTGAATTACGTATAATTAGCCGTGTGCTGCTGAGACTTTCTCCTTCTGTGTCTTTCTAATCTGAGCCCGTAGCCCCGCCCCCTATTCACTGAGCTCCCGGGTGTCTTTTAGAAAACTTTATTGTAGCTATATGCTCATTTTTTTATGTGGCTACTGGGGCGTGGAGTAGGCGGACATGAGGCTACTAGTCACGGCTACTCCACGCCCCAGTAGCCACGTCACTCCGTCTACCAGATAATCTTCGGCGCACAGCTCCTTGTAGCTGCGCGCCCTCGTCCGGGTCCCCTGCGTTCTGCGTCTGCGCAGAACGCAGGCCTTCGGCTGTGCGGCTCCGGGGCCGGAACTACTGCGCATGCGCAGTAGACGGGGGACTCGGACGAGGGCGCGCAGCTACCAGGAGCTGCGCGCCGAAGATTATCTGGTAGGCGGAGTAACGCGGCTACTGGGGCGTGGAGTAGCCGCGACTAGTAGCCTCATGTCCGGCTACTCCACGCCCCAGTAGCCACATAAAAAAATTAGCATACAGCTACAATAAAGTTTTCTATAAGACAACCGGGACGTGAGGATTAGCCCAAAAAAGGGCTATCCTCACGTCCCATCCATCCACCTACCACCCCTTCTACCTTTATAGGTAGAATCGGGGTGGTAGGTCCCCTTTAACATGCGACACATCCCAAAGGAAGAACCAATACAGACAGAAGAAAGATGGGATGTGTCTACTGAAGGATAATGTCCTCCAGCACCGCACTAGAAATATATACAACTTTATTGAATATAAATGGCACAAACAGTTAGAAACATTTGCAAACACCATATTGGGGCAGATTTATCAAGCAGTCTGAAAGTCAGAATATTTCCAATTGCCCATGGCAACCAATCACAGCTCCCCTTTAAAATATTCATGAGCACTGGTGAAATGAAAGCTTAGCTGTGATTGGTTGCCATGGGCAACTGGAAATATTCTGACTTTTAGACTGCTTGATAAATCTGCCCCATTGTGTGTGTACAACAATGCATGAAAACTGTCAGATATGTGCGTGCGCTGCCTTAGCCTCTGGTGTGAATGTGACCTGACTTGGTGGATACAGTGTAGGATGAATACAATAGCCGCTGGATCTGCATGGACGCTGATATCACGGTCCAGTCTCTATAGGTGAAATTATGGTAAAGTACAATATAAATGTCACCTTTGTATTACAGAACAAGCTACAAGTAATCATATAGTATCCAGGGGTAAAGAAAACTGATATCACCAAGTGCCGATGAGGGAGGAGCCTGACGCCCCGCGTGGTGCGTTTTTCAATGTTTTTAACTGTTTGTGCTATTTATATTCAATAAAGTTGTATATTTTTCTAGTGCGGTGCTGGAGGACATTATCCTTCAGTGCACACATCCCATCTTTCTCCTGTCTGTATTGGTGATTTATAATTGGGATTCTTTCTGTATTCCTCATGTTCAGGAGACGTTGGACTCAGTGATTGACTGTTTGGCCTTTAAGAACAATGAGCAGAAGTGCATCAGGCGACGCGTCCTGCCATCACCCGTCCTCAGCTCGGCACCAGTACAATCCAGTAATTGGCTGGGGTCACACTCATGGGGCGCTCATGTCACTTCACTGTATAATTTGTTTAATAAGATATTTTCGTGGCATTTATTTCCTTCTTTAGGCGCCTTCAGAAGGAGAAGTGACGAGGATTGAGCTCCTCCTCGTTCTGTAGCACTCGCCGGACCGCACTGGGCCTACTGATACCATGAACCCCCACCACATCCTGCAGCAGGAGAAGGGAAGGGTCTATCATTATCAAGCTACCAGAGTGGTAAGAGCTGGAGTGATACTGGAGTGCTGGAGTGATATTGGAGTGCTGGAGTAAAGAGTTCTGGAGTGATACTAGAGTGCTGGAGTAATACTGGAGTGCTGGAGTGATACTAGAGTGCTGGAGTGATACTAGAGTGCTGGAGTGATACTGAAGTGCTAGAGTAGAGAGTGCTGGAGTGATACTAGAGACCTGGAGTGATACTGGAGTGCTGGAGTGATACTGGAGTGCTCAAGTGATACTGAAGTGCTGGAGTGATACTGGAGTGCTGGAGTAGAGAGTGCTGGAGTGATACTGGAGTGCTCAAGTGATACTGGAGTGCTGGAGTAGAGAGTGCTGGAGTGATACTAGAGTGCTGGAGTGATACTGGAGTGCTGGAGTGATACTGGAGTGCTGGAGTAGAGAGTTTTGGAGTGATACTGGAGTGCTGGAGTAGAGAGTGCTGGAGTGATACTGGAGTGCTGGAGTGATACTGGAGTGCTCAAGTGATACTGGAGTGCTGGAGTAAAGAGTGCTGGAGTGATACTAGAGTGCTGGATTGATACTGGAGTGCTGGAGTGATACTGGAGTGCTGGAGTGATACTGGAGTAGAGAGTGCTGGAGTGATACTGGAGTGCTGGAGTGATACTGGAGTACTGGAGTAAAGAGTGCTGGAGTGCTGCTGGAGTGATATTGGAGTGCTGGAGTAGAGAGTGCTGAAGGGCTACTGGAGTGCTGGAGTGATATTGGAGTACTGGAGTAGAGAGTGCTGGAGGGCTACTGGAGTGCTGGAGTGATACTGGAGTGCTGGAGTAGAGAGTGCTGGAGTAGAGAGTGTTGGAGTGATACTGGAGTGCTGGAGTAGAGAGTGCTGGAGTGATACTAGAGTGCTGGAGTGATACTGGAGTGCTGGAGTGATACTGGAGTGCTGGAGTAGAGAGTGCTGGAGTGATACTAGAGTGCTGGAGTGATACTGGAGTGCTGGAGTGATACTGGAGTGCTGGAGTAGAGAGTGCTGGAGTAGAGAGTGCTAGAGTGACTGAGTGCTCCCCGAGTGATATTGGAGTGCTGGAGTAGGAGTGGCTAACTGGAGTGCTGGAGTAGAGAGTGCTACTGGAGTGCTGGATGATACTGGAGTGCTTGAGTAGAGAGTGCTGGAGTAAAGAGTGCTCTGGAGTGCTTGGAGTGATACTGGAGCTGGAGTAGAGAGTGCTGGAGTAGAGAGTGCTGGAGGTAAGAGAGTGCTGGAGTTAGAGAGTGCTGGAGTGATACTGGAGTGATAAACGGAGTTGCTGGAGTAGAGAGTTCTGGAGCAGAGGAGTGCTATTGCGGAGTGTGGAGTGATACTGGAGTGCTGGAGTAGAGAGTGCTGGAGTAGAGAGTGCTGGAGTAGAGAGTGCTGGAGTGATACTGGAGTGATACTGTGCTGATACCACACAGGAGGTGAGTGTGATGGGGAGGAAAGTGCTGTCAGGTTTACGCTGTGCTGGAGATTCTTGATTGCCTGGACTCCACTTCAAGAGCCAAAAAGCATCAGTAGGAGAGACACTCAATATTCTACCTGCTGGCGCCAAGACATTAATGGAGTAGTCTGGGCTCGTGCACAGGCGTTGAACATCGACTAAAGGAATCATTGGATGCATGTTTGTTTCTGATGTATTAGTGTTTCGACTGGGCTAAAACCCCGCGCGATCCAGCCCGGCCCAGCCCCGCTCGCCGTGGCAGGCCCTGCGAGCCTCAACCGTGATAGCGGAGGTACCTTGGCGTTTCGAGGGGGGTTATAGTGAGTCCTAACACTTCTTTTTGACCACCAGGAATTGTGACTTTTTTCATTGGTTTTATCACAGAAAACCGGTGTCAACAAGGGATCCAGGTCTAGTACTCTGGAGGAGGTCCTTTAGCCTAAGGTGCTCTGTCCATACCCCTTCTGCATTATCCAACATACAGACACTAATGAGGTGGTGTAAAAAACAACTCAACTCTTTACTTACTTCATCCTTTTAATGACGCTCAACTCCCCATAGAACGGCGCCAACGCTCGCAGTTATTTAGTGGGTTCTGCATGCAGTGTCTCACACCAATGCTGACATCAGGTGTGAAGAGACTCTATAAGTGGTAGGTCCTGCTTTGTGCCTGAGGCAAGCGGCTCACCTCGCCTTATGGCTGCTGCACTATTCCGCCTATTGCGTGCACCCCGAGGTTCATTCCTAGAAGACGTTGGAAGCTATCTCTTAGGGGCCATAGGATTCAATCGTATCATGCAGCAGACAATGAAGGATTGAAGCAGATAAAGCTTCAAATAAGTTTTGACAGGTAATTTAAGTTTTTTAAAAACATCAACTATTCAAATAGCGGGAGCCCAAAAAAATATTGGTTTGGAAATCTCCAAAAAAGTGCAAGTACTTATGTTGAACAGTTTCATAAATCCCCACTTTTATAGAATTATGTCAGGTAACAGAAGGAGGTTTATTTTTATTATTACATTTTTTTTTACTTTTTTTTTTCCAAATTAAGAAAAAACACAAATAAATATCTATGAGGGAAATCTAAAGGTTAATGGCAAAAACACAGATAACGTGATCTACCCATCGCTTCCAGGCTTCAAAATCATAAAATTCATCTCTCCTTTCCAATACCGGCTTGCTTATTGTAGATCATACAGTAACAAGCACAGATCATCCTCCCGGCACTGGTTCAAATTCGAATATACAAGGCCCAGAAATTGGTTTTCCGATAGCCACCGATATAATGAATGAATGTTTACACCGGACGGTGACAATAGCCCCAATCTATTATTCGCTGTCAGCATCTTGTCTCTATGTGGATACAATGAGCCGCTTTGTATCCGGCTGAAGATGTGACATGGGGGGGGGGGGCGGCGTCTTCCAATCATCTATATTGATTACAAAGGTTACGGGTGCGTCGCGCCACGTGGCCGCTGGTTACATAAACGATGAACACGACTGCCTTATTGTGAGAGGGCAAGTGCCCGAATAGGCTTGGTGAATAGACCAGTGACAGAGAATTACAGCATCAGAAGTGGCACTGGATTAATAATCCATTTTCTAGCTCATTCCTTTACCATATTGGTGTTTGCTTTACTCTATTCTCACTTCCATGTGTATACAAGAAAGGAGTCATGTGCGGGCTCGGCTCTTGAATTTTGCGCATGATAGCCGACCCACCCCCACACTCTCGGGACACCGGCAGTTCCAGGAAATCTCTATTACCGATTCTTTGTGCTGCAGTAATGTTTTATAGAACACCAGCCAGCCAATTTTCGATGTCCACCCCTTCTACTGCCCGTGAGTGGACTCGTGCCTGTTCTTTCAGGGTTGATGGGCGCTTATGCCTCGCTGTGCGTTTTGATGCGAGTTCACTTCTCTTTTTGGATTACTTTCCACTTTACCGCCGAGAGGAAGGGGGGAAAAGAAGGTAAAGAGAGAGGGTGACTCCTCCAAGAGTGGGAGGAACTAATAGCTCGTGGTCTCGTGAGTATTATATACTGACAACAAGTTTACACGGAGCCCCTGCAAGACACGGATCATTTACTCCAGCAGTGTAGGTGGTTTTTCTACAATTTTTCCCCAATGCTTAAGAAGCTGATATATTCGCAAATCCATGTATATTTGATGCTATTAACTGGCTGCCTCTAGCTATTGGAGTGTTACAATAATGTTACAGCTGAGTAGTTTATTGATCACCTGTTGGGTGATGACACTTTTGGGTGAGCAGTGGTTTGATCAGAGGCGATCTACAGTCTACAAGTCACTCGCCGTGTGCAAGTTTATGTGCTGTGGCAGGACATCTTGACATGCTTTCATGCCCCATTTAACCTCTTTTATGGGGACAGGATCTACAAGTATGGCCGGTAGTAAATGGACATCAACGTAGGTTGGAAGGTCAACGGTAGTCGTGGCAAAGCGAAAACGCCATATCATGGGGGGTGATGCCGGGCGTCAGCCTCCATCATCTGATATTATGAACACTCGTAAATATAGTAGCAGCTGACAGGGCGGAAATGTTACTGCACCGCAAAGAAGAGAGGGAAGCCGATGATGATGGATGACAGGAGATCACCCAAGAACACATTAGTCCGCATACCATACCTTCCCCCCGACCTAGGTTTCTTCTAGTGAGTCACTGTTGGGCGATGCATTACCCTTCCCGTGTGTCAAAAGGTGTAAGCGCATGAGACAATATGGGACAAAACACAACAATGGAGGATTGCTCCACAAATCTGACGACAGAACAAGAAACAAATGGAGGGTAAGGAGGTGAGAAGTACAGAATATAGTTACAAGCTCCGGGAAGGACGTGGAGGGGCTAGCGCTTTAGGAAGGCGGTTCTCATTCCAGCAGGCCGGGTCTGCGGGGCGCCAGTGATTGGCTACAGCAATGACATGATGTATAGGGGTCCATGCACCACGTAGATGAGAGAGAACTGGATCATAGCACCGGTAGCAATGTGGATACTTTTAAGTTGTTTTAACGTCGCATTGCTTCCCTAATAGGCGCCCGCGTTATCATAATTTCTGAAAACCGCTTTCTTAAAATCTTTGGATACATAACTTGGTACAAATCTTTCTTAGTCTTATGTAATGACCTGCAGGCTCCGCCCCTGGACGGGGAGTATGCCTAGCTCCCTTGGCCCGGCCAGGCTAGGACTACGCCCCAGGAGCCTCGGCAGGTCATTTACATATGCTAAATATAAAGATGTGTAACAGGTTGTTCCTGATATCTATACTATGTCAGATCAGTGGCAGAGGCACGAGATTCCATCATGGTAGCCTCCGCTATAAACACATTATAATAACTAACTATATGGTTCTACAACATGTCATTGGAACGGATGTCCACTACTCCTCATGTTGAGTATATATCACGATCTTTGTTTAACATTTGCTTTTTTTCATCTGTTTCTGTGCGTTCCTTCGTTGATATTAGCTTCAATACTCGAGCTGCTTCCTATCAAAGCTCCTTCCATTTAATTGAATTTGTCTTATACGGTGCATAATAGGGATTGCCATTATTTAGCTGGAGACAACATAAGAGACCCATCGAGGGCGTGATTCTCACACATCTCAATGAGACCGGCTGCAGCTTCAGACATTCCCATCCCTCTCTATAATCATCTGGAATTTATTGTCCAGTCCCCAGAAAGGCAGACGGTAAATTATTTGCCAAATAATCTATCTTTTTATATACACAATTCACGACAATTCCAGTCTTCATAAGTGGTTTCTTGGTTGCTCACATTATTCTTCAAAGCCACTGAGACAATTTCCACAGAGATAACATTCTGTGAGACTATAAGACCTCTTCAACTCCTCAACCAAAGTATATCAGGTACCGTTTCTACAGTGGGACTTAGTGCTTCCGCTTGACTCCTCTAGACCACGTCTGAAGATATCTAACAATGAGAAAGATAATTGGGAGTAGTATCTTGACTTTTGCTCTTTTGCAATAGGATGCACATGGCGTCTCGTGGTCCTCATACCAGTGGTTGACGCTGGGGTGATGTTCTGCTTTGCACAAGGATTAACCATACATCCGTCCCCTCACCAGAGGCTTCTGGCTGAGGGTAACGGCTGGCTGTTAATGGCAGGAATAATCTTATTAGTGATTCGGTCAAAATATGCCAAGTCTTTGCGCTACAATTGAAAATTCTGCACAAGGGTCTGTGCAGTGCGTTGACCATGACCCCTCTGGCCCAACCCCCATGAACAATGAATCCGAAATGAAAAACAAGCTAAGGACCTTTATTATATAGAAAATGACCCCCACCACAGGGGGGTAATATACCAATTTCCATTAGACATGGAGATACAATATCTGTTTCGTCCCAATGTGAAAACAACTTTGGATTTTGACTTTCCTAAGATTTTATCCATTTCCCACTTAAAGATTAGCTAGTTTTATTACTACACCACATCGTTGGAAGATTGTCACTGATACAGACCTTTCCGGACCACGGCTCATGCCTGATCCCTCTCTTCCTTAACCTCCCGTTAATCCTTAGTAAGTCGCCATCTACACCTGGTGACCTCCTCCATGGAAGGTCCCGGTCACAGTGGTTTTCTTTAGATCTCTTTGTACAACACCCACACACCAGGTCTCATGTCCATAAAGTTTGATGGTGCATAGTGGATTAGTGAGAGATTCTCTTTTATATTCTACAGTTTCTCAGCTGATCAGGACGAGACCATCCCTCTGGCCACCTTATCTGGGATGGAGAGCCTATAGAGACTTACAGACTCACAATCGTTCTAGTGTCTTTCTCTATATTATACTTTGTCTTTTACATCAATAAATCTCATTTTGTAAAGAGATACAAGCAGAGGTTTTTTTTAAAATACATTTTATGAATTCACTTCTAAAGTTACATACATCATCATGATGAAGATACGGTAATATCAAAAGTCCAACACAATATATTATCTATATATATATATATATGCTTGTCCCAACTATTCTCCTAATTTCCCCCCTTTCCCACCCCCACCCTTTGCTGACCACCACGGCACCGATCTGTGTGCCTTGATGATGTAAATTTAAAATTTGTTTCGATTCAATCTCTTCCAATTACATGGTTTATCAGCCTGTTCTATCTTATATCTCTATCTTATACTTTGTCATAACGCACCAATAAATCTCATTCTGTAAAGAGATACAAGCAGAGTCACATTTAATGTACGGTAATCAGGGATCCACTAATAGGGCAAACATTTCCAAAAATTACAGACAAGAACACATTATACAGGATAATAATAATGAGTTGTATTTACCGCAATCAGTGAATTTTGTTTCTTTTTGTACAAGATGTTTTATAATTAGTGCTCACCGCAAGCTACACAACTAATCTGGAAAAGAAGCTTCAATCTTATTAGTCCCATTTTATAGTAATAAACAGCGGCTGAAGAGTCAGACAAGGACAGCCCAAGGTCAGTACAAGATACTCATCAGTACATTACACCCAGAAACACAAGTATCGCCCATATTAAGGAATGTAGGAGAAAAAAAATCGTTGTTATTAGCCGTCTGTCTTCCGAGAAATTGGTTATGAATGTCTAACATTGCGGCTTTAATCCTTTCTCCAGATTTAAAACATTAAAGGGGTAGACCACTAATAACACATTTTACCAGGTCAAGTACAAGACCCTAATAAGACCTCCCATACCGCAGTAGTAACGCAGCCGTGGGTCACATGACCTGTGACCTTCCGTCCTCTTCTAAACTTCGTCTCTTATGAGTTACTCTCATTGAGTCACATCGAGAATACATCCCATTGTTCACACAGTGTCACTCTCTAGTTTGCCTATACAACTATGGGCACATTTACTTACCCTTCCCGTCGCAATCTCCGAGTGCGTTGTCCAACGAGGGATTTGAGTGGCCCCCGATTCACTAATAGATCGTGCGCCCGATATCCTGCATGTGTCGCTTCCTCCCCGCCTCGAGGTCCGCCGAGTTTCACCTTCTTCTTCCTGGTGCATGTAAGTGCATTATTGTCCGTTATAAATGCGCTGTGCGGGGAGTCACTAAGATACTGTGCGCCCGATATCCTGCATGTGTCGCTTCCCCCCGTCGAGGTCCGTCCGGAGTTCACCCTTCTTCTTCCTGGTGCATGTAAGTGCATGTCCGTGTTCAATTAATGCGGTGTGCGGGGGAGTCACTAAAGATCGTGCGCCCGATATCCTGCATGTGTCGCTTCCCCCGCCGAGGTCCGCCGGAGTTCACCTTCTTCTTCCTGGTGCATGTAAGTGCATTGTCTTGCGACACAATTTTGAATGTTATATCTCAAGCATGGTCTGAATCCGTCGGATCGTCCAACGGCCCGGCCCCCGATTTGCGTCACGTGAAAGCCGGCGCTGAAAAGCCCTTATCAATGCGGCTCACATCGGAAATTATTGGATATTCCGACGATAGTGCGGTCCGCGGACCCTTAGTAAATGAGCCCCTATGTGTCCTGTTTGGCCCAATCCAATATAAGATAACCCCCTGCACCCCCTCTTCTGTAATAACTAATAACCTCTCTGTCCGATATATCACCTGTACCCCAGTGTATTTCAGCTCACACTCTATACATAGTGAGACGGCAGTACATATCCACAGGAAGGGTCGTGGTTGGGCATGGCCACTCTATTTATGTCCATGGAAGCAGTGAAATTAGCCAAGAAAATAGACCCAGGTATTTTCCCATAGACGGGAATGGAGAATGGACGCGCGGTGGATGCTGCATATGGCACAGCTGTCAGAAGGGGGTCAGAGGTCTCCATCCCTGGGGGAGGTGCAAGTCCCAGAGACATCTGTCATGTCATAAATTTGTCATACATACTGGCCATGAGAACACCCTTTACCCTCCTGGTCCATATACTATGACTCCTCTCTGCTCCTTCTCCATTGAGCTTCACTGAATGAAATAAAAAGTAGAATATGAGAAATGAAAGGGGAAAGATTCCTGCTGCTTCTTCTATAAGGGGGCACCCTAAACACAACAGCTAATGGCTAATACATCCGGTAAGGGCTGAGCAGCCAATGACCAGACAGGGGGTTGTCTCAGACTACCGTACACTTCCCTCTCGGTGCTGTCATTTGCCCCCCCGGTGTAGTTTGGCTATAATAAGGTAGCCGTCTCCCTACTGCTCATTGTTGCCGATTGCTGGAATCCACCGTGGACGTTTCTCCTCTTATCATAGGGACGGCCGGTGCATTAGGACTTCCTGGATTCCTTATTACATAACACATACAATACATTATCACAATCACATTTCCAGGTCTTTCTGTCTTCAGGATGATTTCATTAACATTTTTCAGCGGCTTAAAATAGAAAGCGACACATTCAGCCCCAACATTTGAAGTTATTTAAAGAAAATCCCCCAAAGCTAAAATAGCTGTTGTGTTACAACCACAAGAAACCTTCCTCCGCAGTCAGTCGTATGTACTAGGACACTGAAATTATCCCTATGGATTCCTGGTGCAGCAGATTGGATGTAAGTCTATGGACACTGAATATTATCCCTATGGATTCCTGGTGCAGCAGATTGGATGTAAGTCTATGGACACTGAATATTATCCCTATGGATTCCTGGTGCAGCAGATTGGATGTAAGTCTATGGACACTGAATATTATCCCTATGATGATCTCGGTGCAGCAGATTGGATGTAATCTATGGGACACTGAATATATGGATTCCGGTGTGCAGCAGATTGGATGTAATCTATGGACACTTAATGACTATTGGATTCCTGGTGCCACAGATTGGATGTAAGTCTATGACACTAATATTATGCCCTATGGATTCCTGGTGCAGCAGATTGGATGTAAGTCTATGGACACTGAATCACTATGGATTCCTGGTGCGGCAGATTGGATGTAAGTCTATGGACACTGAATATTATCCCTATGGATTCCTGGTGCAGCAGATTGGTGAAGTCTTTGGCACTGAATCACTTGGATCCCTGTGCAGCAGATTGGAGGTAAGTCTATGGACACTAATCACTATGGATTCCTGGTGCGGCAGATTGGTGTAAGTCTATGGACACTGAATATTATCCCTATGGATTCCTGGTGCAGCAGATTGGATGTAAGTCTATGGACACTGAATATTATCCCTATGGATACCTGGTGCAGCAGATTGGATGTAAGTCTATGGACACTGAATATATGGATTCCTGGTGCAGCAGATTGGATGTAAATCTATGGACACTTGAATGACTATGGATTCCTGGTGCAGCAGATTGGATGTAAGTCTATGGACACTGAATGACTATGGATTCCTGGGGCAGCAGATTGGATGTTAGTCTATGGACACTGAATCACTATGGATCTGGTGCAGCACCGAGAGGAAGGAGATGACTAGCTTTTCTTAGTCTGTCCTGAAGTTATGTCACTTTCTTTATTCTTTATTTCATACAATGAAGGAGTTCATTCTCCCGGGACAATCTCGGAGCAAAACAGAAATCGTCGGGAACCCCAACGAAAACGCTCACTCCACATCCTTAGTAATGTGCCCCAATATATATAAAACAAATGTGAGAATTATTGTATAAGGTTCTTTTTAAATTATTTAAAAAAATTAAGAAAATATATACAATTATAAAAGGAATTTTACAAACATTAATATTAAATAAAATATTTCACAACTGTTAAATTTTAACTATCCCCAAGAAATATTAAGACAGGTCATCTAAAATGAAGTTCTTAATCTGTAGACTTGTTGGGTATAGGCCTCCAGTACTACATACCAGTGTGTAGTGTAGCAGCAGGACTGTAAAAAGTGAACATCTCAATCCCGGTCTGCAGCCCCTGCCAGTGCTCTGGGCTCTGGATATTTCAGACTGAAAGCTTTCTGCTCTTTACAACTACTGTTCCACGCCCCTCCCCCTCTGCTCTGAGTGGCTACTGTAAGTATCCAATCAAAATACTGTACAGCTCCTAATCATAGCAGAGGGGAGGGGCTGTGGTGCAGGGCATAGAGCAGAAAGCTCTTCATGCTGAAAGACCCGCCCCAAGCCCTTACAGACTGCAAGCTACACTAATAACTTCCCTCACACACACTTCATTCATACCACCATCCACCACTGCACTTATGCGGTATTCTGCTGTATCATGGTGTCTAGTATTGGGTTGGAAGCCTGAACCTACCGAAGGATTCTCTGGCGAACCAGTCACAACACTGACTTTGCTTTTTACAGACCATCGTCACTACATATAATACCCAAAGGTTTGGTTACACAGATCGCCAGGGCTGTTACCTAATACTGGCTACAGCATAAACCACAATGTGGTATATGATTAGATTGTGAGCCCCATTGGGGACAGAGGACTGATGTGACAAGTTCTGTGCAGCCTGCGGTATCTGTGTGCGCTATAATACATAAAGAATTATTGTTATTAATTATTATGTCTGCAAAATAACTCATCATTAAAGTCTCGTCATGAAGCTGTACCCGATATGTATTCTCTACGTATGTATATACAATGATGAATTGTTCCTCTATGCTCCTACATTCTGTCATCCGCCAGAGATTTCTCCATTCTCCACTGAATCTCGCAACTTTCTGCAGGACTTCGCTATCGGCTCATATGGGATGTGGAAATTCTTGCTTGAGAACCAATGATTAAAATGGTTTGTTTCCAGCAGGAGGAATAGTTTGTTCGAGAAATGTTTTGTCACAAATGAAAACGGACAAACTGAGGCTCCCCCACACCGAAGGAAAAATACGAAGCTTCGCACGGAGTGTAAGTAAATGACGCTCATCATCTGACCCCTCGTTCCCCTCATTTCACCGTTCATTTCAGCCAAATATAGTAAACGCGAGGTACTGGGACTGGTGAGTACGCCTGTGATACATTGCGAGTAACATTTGTGTCTGTTCCATAGTCGGATCTCTGCAAGGTGTCTTGCAACAATACATGGGGTCATTCTAAGGGCCGATCGCGTTTTAATCCCTCCCGACTGTTACCCGAATATTTCCGATTGCGCCGATTGCTACCTGAATTGCCCCTGATTGTGTCGCACGCGATCGGATTGTGGCGCATCGGCGCTGCAGCGCCGCGACGGAAATCGGGGGGCGTGGCCGAACGAAAACCCGACAGTATTCACTAAAAAACGCCAGACATTTAAAAACCGAAAATGTGTCGCATAAGGACAGCTTACCTTCACTGTGTCCAGTTCGGGCATTCCGGCGCGATGAGTTTACTTCAGCGGACAGCAGCGACCACCTGGTGGACGGGCGAGAACTACCTTATTAAATCCCGGCCGACCCGAATCCAGAGCGGAAAGCCGCCGCTGGAACGCGAATGGACGCGGGTAAGTAAATTTGCCCCTGTATCTCTGAGTGCATCGGGTAAATCTTATATTCAAAGGTGGAGTTTTAGTATAAATACAGAATATTTAGGGGTCACAGTGGGATATATTTTTGGGATATATGCAGGGGGGATAGTGAGGTCATTTTGTTTGGGAGGAGTATATCACTTAGGACAGAGGTGCACAACCTTTATTGGCCCCAGTTCCTGATCGACTTCAGAGCCGCACTGGAACCAGCGACCTAAATGCATCAACACCCTCGTAAGCCACTAAATGCCCCCGGAAATGACATATACCACAAGCACAAGAATACCCCCCAGTAACCAAATAAGCACAAGCATCATATATAATAAATAAATATACAGCCCCCAGACCAAGCATAATATATAATACAACCCCCAACCAAGCATAATATAATAATACAGCCCCAAACAAGCATCATATATAAATACAGCCCCCGACCAAGCATAAATAATAATAATACAGCCCCCAGACCAAGCATCATATATAATATACAGCCCCCCAAACCAGCAAATATATAATAATACAGCCCCCAGACCAAGCATAATATATAATAATACAGCCCCAGACCAAGCAATATATATAATAATACAGCCCCCCCAGACCACATATATATAATAATACAGCCCCCAGACCAAGCAATAATCTATTATAAATACAGCCCCCAGACCAAGCTAATATATAAAATACAGCCCCCATACCCACATATATATAATAATACAGCCCCAGACCAAGCTAATATATAATATACAGCCCCCAACCAACCATCATATATAATAATACAAGCCCCACCAACATCATATATAATAATACAGCCCCCAGACCAAGCATCATATATAATAATACAGCCCCCAGACCAAGCATAATATATAACTAACAGCCCCCAGACCACCATAAAATAATATCAGCTCCCAGACCAAGCAATATATCTAATAATACAGCCCCCAGACCAAGCAATATATCTAATAATACAGCCCCCAGACCAAGCATAAGATATAATAATACAGCCCCCAGACCAAGCATAATATATAATAATACAGCCCCCAGACCAAGCATAATATATAATAATACAGCCCCCAGACCAAGCATAATATATAATAATACAGCCCCCAGACCAAGCATAATATATAATAATACAGCCCCCAGACCAAGCATAATATATAATAATACAGCTCCCAGACCAAGCAAAATATATAATAATACAGCCCCAGACCAAGCAATATATCTAATAATACAGCCCCCAGACCAAGCATAATATATAATAATACAGCCCCCAGACCAAGCATAATATATAATAATACAGCCCCCAGACCAAGCATAATATATATATACGGCCCCAGACCAAGCATAATATATAATATACACATCCACAGCCCCAGACCAACAATATATCTAATATCGCCCCCAACCAAGCATAATATATAACTAATACAGCCCCCAGACCAAGCATATATATAAAAATAATACAGCCCCAGACCAGCATAATATTAATAATACAGCTCCCAGACCAAGCAATATATCTACTAATACACCCCCAGACCAAGCATATATATAATAATACACCCCCAGACCAAGCATATTATAATAATACAGCGCCCCCCAGACCAAGCATCATATATAATAATACACATAGCCCCCGACCAACATAATATATAATAATACCCCCCATACCAAGCATAATAATATATAACAGCCCCCATACCAAGCATATTATATAATACAGCCGCCCCCAGACCAAGCATAATATATAATAATACAGCCCCCAGACCAAGCATAATATATAATAATACAGCTCCCAGACCAAGCAATATATCTAATAATACAGCCCCCAGACCAAGCAATATATCTAATAATACAGCCCCAGACCAAGCATAATATATAATAATACAGCCCCCAGACCAAGCATCATATATAATAATACAGCCCCCAGCACCAGCAATAATATATAATAATACAGCGCCCCCAGACCAAGCATAATATATAATAATACAGCCCCCAGACCAAGCAATATATCTAATAATACAGCCCCCAGACCAAGCATAATATATAATAATACAGCCCCCAGACCAAGCATCATATAATAATACAGCCCCCAGACCAAGCATAATATATAATAATACAGCCCCCAGACCAAGCATCATATATAATACAGACTCCAGAGCAGATAATAAATACAGTGCTCAAAGCAGACATTAAAGGAAACCTACCACTGCCGATGGAGGTTATAAGAAGCAAATGCCGCGCACCAGCTCAGGGTGAGATGGTGCCGGCGCTTATTTTCGTTATGTTTTTCAACGGATGTAAAGCGTTTAAACGCTTTATTAATCTTTCTATACAAGTAGCTTCACCGCACCGTGGTCCGCGCTCACCGGAAGTGTTAGGTTTCCTTTAATAATGGAGACCACATAAAGATGATAATAATGGAGCCCCCCAGGGTAGACTCCAGCCCCACTGGAGCTTCTTCTCAGCTCCATATACTGCTCTGTTCTGGGTCCTGATGCTGGTTGTGTGCTCGGACCTCAGGACCCAGAGCCGAGTGCTGAGCAGAGGACCTGGGGGTGGTGAGTGCTTGTCAGGTGTACTCACTGCTCCCAGGTCCTCCCCTACTCCAGGCAACGCTTTGCTTTGGGTCCTGATGACGGCTCATAGAACCAGTATCAGAACCCAGGGCAGAGAGGCAGGAGAGGACCTGGGGGTGGTAAAGACATTCCCCCAGAAAATTCCTTTAAATTCCTTTGTCTGGTCACAGGTTTCCGCCCATCTACAGGATAGGTGATAGCTTGTCTCAGCGGTAGGATCCCCCACAGATCACAAGGACAGGGGTAAATAATTGGAGTAGCCGGTGCCTGGGGTCCTGGGGTCTATGACACTGGTAGCCTAGAGCTGTGCTCCGCTATCTCAGTCAGCGCCATAGAGATGGATAGAGCAGCAGCGTTTGTGCGACCAGCTGCTCCAGGTACTACAGACTGATTATTGTGATCTGTGGGGTCCGACCACTTCATTACTGGCAGGGATGGTGTAACCTAAGCTCTCGAAAACCTCTCAACATTTCAAAGGCCAGATATTAGGATATTGGCACTCGCTCAACTGACTCAATGGTGTTTCATTTTTACTTATCCCTGCACTGAGACCCTGAGCTCATTCAATACCGTACAGATAACCTATAGACAGTGTGATAGTGCCCTATATACACATATAGAAGCAGAGAATGGAACGGCTCCCTCTATGTCTATGTTCACATGGAAGAATAAAATCCAATGGCGAAACTAAATTATATCCGCTGCTTTCTCTAGATCTTGTGCTTGTCATATTGTGATGTTGTGGAGGATGTCACCTGGATGGGCTCTGCTATAGCTCCCAAATACAGTCCCACTCAGGTCCCCGCAGTCACTCACTGTCCCTATATTTACCAATAATCCTGGGGAAAGATAATACATATTGGTAACAATAATGGAATTTATATAATAATAACAGAAACATTTCCAAGATATTATTGCCACATTGGGGCAGATTTACCCGGTCCTGTCGCGATCCAGCAGCGCGTTCAAGGATTCGGGTCTTCCGGCGATTCACTAGGGTCCGTGTGCCCGATGTCCATCAGGTGTCCATCAGGTGTCCATCAGGCGCCGAGGTCCGCCGGAGTTCACTAACCTATTCCCGGTGCATGTGAGTGCTTGATCTTGTGACACACTTCGTTTATTAAATTATGCGTTTTTTCCAAATCCGTCGGGTTTTCTGACGGCCACGCCCCCCCCGATTTCTGTCGCGTGAAAGCTTGCACCGAAACCCGTCACGTGTACCAAAATCGTAGCGGAATTCGGCGCAAAACGGAAAAAGTCGGGAAAGTGCGGCCGCGGAGCCCTTAGTAAATGAGCCCCATTGTATCTAATAGATCTGTAAGTATTCAGTATTATAGTGTTCTTCCAGTCTAGGATGGACTGACTAATTATAGGTTCTGAACGGTCCAACATTAGGCAAAACCCATCTGAAGCAGATTGAGGGACCAGCACTTTCCACTTTTGGTAGTTGTTATGGTTATGGTCCTACCTGTCGGCAGGAATGTCATTATTAGCTGGTGATAGGTTCCACTAGTCTCTGTAAGATCCGTGCCAAAGTCCGGTTTAGGTGACGGTAATTTCCCTTTCTGTTTTGTGGGTGTGAACTGTGGCTTGGGTTGTTGTTGTGTTGTGATTGAATGGACCAAACCCAGCTCTCTGCAGCCCAGTCCTGTCCAGCAAGTTACTGGAGTGAGGGATGGCTGATCCAGTCAGCTGCTGGGGGCGGCGTCCAGGAACTCCTACATATGTCTGTCCAATCCATTACACCTTGCTAGTTCTACTTATATAAACTACTGAAATAAGGCAGAATGATGACAAAGCTATTTTTAAAATTAGCATAGCAAAGGCCAATGGAACCTGTCACCAGCTAAAAAGTGGCTACCCTAGACCTTCTAAGATCTGTCTTCACAAGCTGTTACACTGTCTAACCCTTTCCCCTCAGCACTGAGAATACTGCAGATAATTCTCACTGCACAAGTGCTGGGGAAGCAGGGCAGAGGGTGAAACAGCAAAGCCAGATCACAGAGGGGCTAAAGACACACCAGTGCTTGGACCATGAATCTGGGCTCCACACAAACACTCGGCTCCATGCATCATAGTTACTCATAATATACGGTGGGTCATTTCTCTGTAGTCTGGGACTTTGCATATTTTTTTCTTTTGTGGCTTTGGGTTGGTTTCTTGGTTTCTCTTAGAGGACGATATTTTGTTTTTGAGTCCTGAGCTTCCCATAACGTTGTATCGCCTGCGCCTGCTGGACTGGATGACACTTGCACAAAAATTGTAACTTTTTACAGCAATTTCTCAAAACTGTGCAACTCTCATCCCGTTAGCACTTGGAGATGAAACGCGTTTTTATTGACATTCCCCTTTTTTCCTTTCTCCTTTATCTTAGTCTTTATTTCATGAATGTTGGTGTAACTTAAATAGATGTATTTTTTGAGTATTTCTGAATTAATATGCTCATTTTTTATTTTGTGGGTATAAAAACATTAGACTGACGCACATCGGCGCGGCCTGGAAGAAGCCGAATGTTTTTAAAGGCCTTTTTATCCATAACTTTTGTGATTATAAAAATAAAACAAGTTTTTATTGGTTGGAGAATCCCTGTTGCTCTCTTATTTCTTTCGGGAGGAGCTTGTACGACCAAGCATCAGGCAGGACCAGGGTGAGAGCTTTGGAGCCACTAAGCCAGAAGGTTTCCCTGTCCCGGGATTATCCGGGGAGCCGGACGTCCACGGTCCACCAGCAGCCGACTATTCCGGAGTAATGGGATTGTAATAGACGTTTATCTCTACTCAAAAATACTCATTAGGGGGATATTTATCATTCGCTGGCGCTCGTGCGCCGTCGCTGCAAATTCGCAGCCCGATACATTAAGAGGCTTCTGCTTCTTGATGTATCAGGCCGCCAGCAGCGCAGCGTTTAACCTACGCCAGGCAGGACCTGGCGTAGAAAAAAGCGCAGCCGGCGATTTTTCACATATGAAAAGTCGCCGGCAGCAGTGTGTGCGCAGACGCGGGGACAGTAACGCCCCGCGCCGGCCCACTCCCGTCCGGCCGCGCCCCCCGCTCGGCTGGCCGCGCACCCCCTTCACGCCCCTTCACGCCCCACTGGCGTGAAGGTGGCGGATTGGGGAAAATAGTTGCAATAAGCTAGCATTTGCGATTATTTCAGGGCCTCTGCGCCACTAGCGGTGCGCAGAGGTCCTGATAAATATCCCCCTAGGAGTCCGAAAGGTTCTGTTTATTCCCTATTTCTCTTTGTCATGTTGTAGGAGGACATTGAAGTAGAGGAAATATATTTTATCTAATCTTCAACTTTTTCATTCGTCTGGATTTTAAAGATTAGGCGCAACGCAGAAAAAAGGTTATAAAAGGTTATGCTGAACTTTGCTGATGAGGAAGAGAAATAAAACAGAGAGGGGCTTATTTACTAAGGGTCACGGATCGCACTTACTGGGACTTTCTGACATTTTCGGGATTTTTGCGGCTTTGACAGGTGACACGATCGGATTTTGCCGCAGCTGCGCCGCTTCCATGCGACACAAATTGGGGGGCGAACACAGAGAATACGGAGAAACCAAATTTATACAGGTTTTATAATGTTTTCATACATTTACAAAAATTAAAACCTGTACAAAAAAAAATAAATTCTTCATTTTGCCGAGTTTTGGCGCTAATAACTGTTTCATACTTCGGTGCACGGAGCTGTGGGTGAAGTCATTTTTTGTGACTTTTGATTATGTTTTCAACGCTTCTATTTTGAGGCCTTTTGATCACTTTTTTGCAAAATATTTTCTGTTACAGGGTTAAACGCCGGGAAAAAACTTTATTATATATTACACATGATGGACTTGTCGATAAACATACATTATTTATTATTTTTAACAAGTGTTTAAATTTAATATTATAAACTCAGTGACATTTCAACCTGATGGGGGTGGTTAGAATTTTTAGGGTTTTTTATTACATTGTTATTTATCTTTTTTATATTTTATTATTTTTTTTACTACTTTCGATCCCCTAGGGTACTTTAACCCTAGGTCGTGTGATTGATCCCCACCATATACTGCCATAATGGGGATTTTCACACATACATCTATACAATGTGCAATCGCCTAAAACATGACACCTTGGTCTTTGTGTGACCTGAGGCTGTTCATGCAATGGTCTGCACTTCCAATGATGTCTCAGGGCATGTCGATCCGAGCCCAAGATGGCGGTGGTCCATGGTCACCGGCTCGTTAATGCTTTGGTGTGGTGACGATCAAAGGGTTAACACCTGCTGGCACCGATCACGGGTAGCATGGGTGTTTATACCATTGTGCAGCAAACACCCGCTGAGTATGAAGAGGGTCACCCTGCCTACAGAAGGAACAAGCACCCAAGGCAAAAGGGCGGCCCTGCTGTTAGACAGGTGTCGACAAAATACAGGGGAAACCGCACGTACTAGGATAAAGCGGATAATCCAACCAGGGCTGGGTGTCCCAATAAGATGTCTAACGAGGGAGGTGTGGGACCTCCCCCAGCAGCCCCGCCCTTCGGGGAAACATTCAGGAGTCGAAGCCTCGAGCGACGCTTGGTACGAGGCGAAGCTTCTATGAGAATCATCTCCTGCCCAATAACGGCTGTTGGAACGCCCGTGAAGATCCACAGGTCAGCAATTCTACATAGGACAACATCAATGAGGAGGAGCGCCACAACAACTAACATGGACCGAAACCACAGGATAAAAAATACACATCAGCAAACGGTTTTAATTATCAATACAAAAATCCAATATAGGATATGGGGGACGTATTAGGTAGGTGCCCAAAAATTGTCAGAACTCACTTTTTAGGCAAAAATGTTTTGTGGATATTTAATAAAGAGTTTGCGCCAGAAAGAACGTATTCTCCGACCCGACCCTCCATCCATATTTTTTGTGGCGCAAGTGGGGCGTGGCCTAACCTTTCCCACTTATCCGTCACATTTAATGTATTTGGGTGTGGCATTGGTTAGCGCAATTTTTGTGCGCACAATAGACCAGGAAAAAATGTTCAGAAGAACAAATCTAAGGCGCAGTCCATGTAAGATTTTGGCGCACGTCTCATTGAGTCGGCATTTTTATGGCACCGACTGATTCTAGCGCTATCCAGTAATTACTCTAACAGCCTTGCGCCACTTTAATCGATCATCGTGCTGCGTTTCGTTGACTGATCTCCAATGCCGACAGTCGTTGCTTGCGCGCCAGAATTAGTAACCATCCCCCCCTACATGAGTTCTGATTCACTATTTTTGAATTTAATTCTGAAAAAATACCTTTTGCTGATCTTCTCATTTATTGAGCTCCTGCTTTATTTTACCCGAATTGTTAAATTAAACATGGAGCGATTAAGTTATCCAAAGCCTGGCACACCGTGTAGCTACATATAGCCATAATCAGACATCTGTGCAGGGCGCGTAACGGGAGAAACAGCCCCATAGCAGATTTCTCAATGGGGCCCCCCACCCCCCCTCCATATATTATACTATTTCTATACTCAATCACTTTATAAACACTGATATTTCATGTACACTACACAGATCTTCCGGCACACGGGGGAAGTAGATGCAGGAATAATGACAGATCTCCCTACTCCAAAACAACATTTTTTTTGGTCTCTGTGACTTGGATTTTAAAAATGTTGGGGTCGTCAAAAACCAGTTGATAAAAAGCTTCATTCGACACTTTTTAACTGTTACAGCTGATTGTGACCTGGGGCAAAGTACAGGAATTACCAACACATCCAGGGTCCGTTTGTAACTAGGGGTCGTCTGTAGTCGGGTCGGTTTTCTTACTTAACTCTGGATTCGTCTGTAAAATAGGATCGTGCTGGGCCAACTTTTTTCCATTAGGGGTTTTAATGGCAAATTCTGGAAAACCCATTATGGGTCAGTTAAGCGGGTAGTTTCCCGGATCCAGACTGGTCATGGGATCGGCTGTGACCAATTAGTGACCTCATGGTTCTGGGTCCAAAAAACAAAGTATGGAAGGCTACTATAAAGCCACGGTTGGCCACATATAGTCCAAAACCTACATCTACTACATACAGATTTACAGAAAGACCACGGACCAAGGCTACAAAAAAATCCAAATCTAAGTATCTTGTTTGTTATCATGTGATTGTAAACAATAAATTAACTAACATGAAGAAAATTTATCAAAATCCATTTTGATAACCCAGGGACTTTCTCATAGATCCAGGCACTGTGTATCTTCTTAATTGTCTCGGGGGGGGGGGGTGTTAACTAGAACTAGGCCACTCCAGATGCTAGCTTACTTCAAGTTCTTACTACACTCCCCTGCTCCTAGCCTTCTCCTCCCTCTGTTTGTAATGGAGGGGGGGAAGTGCTCCTCACATGTACAGTATGAAGCTACAGCACAAGGATCCTCAGCTTACTATCACAATCCCAATTTCTTCAGGTGTCCGTAAGACATGAAATTTAAACTTCCCTTTTTTTGTTGTGTTTTATATAAACTTCCAATTGAAAATGATTGGAACAGAATTTGATTGTTTAGCCGCCCCCCCCCCCCCCCCCCCATTCTAGAGATATTTGGACATTTCCGACATATTCCGTTTATATGGCAGTAATGTCATTACTTTGGAATAACTTTTAATTTAAAACAACTTAACATCTAAAATAATATAAATAATAATTACCTTATGCAATTTTTCCAATAAGTGTAGAATCACTTGAATGATACTTTGTTTATTGCTATCTAGCGCTGCTATTGTATTCACAGGAGAATCCATGACTTGCTTTAGTATATATAGCTGAGCCGCTGTGACGCCTCCCGGGGCCTATGGGGGGAGGCTTTGATGATAATTCGGGGAGTCATGAAGAACTGAAGTATTTCATGGTTGTCCTGCTCCGGTCTATTCAAAGTAAAGATAATAGAAAGTGTTGTGTAAATCCAGAACAGGCACCAGGTCCAGCTCTCAGGGTCCTTGTATCTCCTGTATGAATCGCAGGTGATGGGGAAACATCCCATAAGAGTCCATGCAGCCCCCCATTATGGCTGCACTTTATGGGGCTGATGTAGACTGGAGCGTTGTGGACCTCAGTCATTGCCGCACCTTGTGCACCACATCTCAGGATCAGCCAAAGGTTCTGAGCTCTTAGTAATCTGGCGCTGTACTGGTGCGACGGTACTGAAATCTACACAGCTCCAAACCTAATAAGTCCAAGACTTACATCTACAACTAGGGCGTTACGGGGCATTAAACCCCCCAAGTTACAGCGTAAAATGACTCCGCACATGGCTGGGATTTGGACGAATCTTGTGCAGTATAAATCAGTGATTTGTGCTCCAGACTAATATAGAATTTGCTGGAACTTTTATTTCTCGTAGAATCAGTGAGAATAAGCCCCTCTCTCTGACCCGGTGCGGTGTCGCCCTGGAGTTCTAACCTTTGGAAATCCACTCTCCCTGTAATCCTAAAGTAAATGGAGGCTTAGAAGCTTCCGCGGCTTTGTAAATAGCCGTAATATGCAAACTCCGCGATGTTTATTTTACTAAATTACCCCTTCACTTTCTGCAGGTAACAAATCGTCTCTCCTTATGCTGCGACATTACAGCCCGGATGTATTATTGTGTCTGCGCAGGTTCTTGTCTAACTTTGCACTAAACAAATTGGGGCTTATTTAATAAGGATCCGCGGACCGCATTTTCGTGGCGTTTCCCGACGATTTCCGAGTTGCTCCAGATTTAACAGGGGTTTTGGCGCACACGCGATCGGATTTTGACACACCGGCGGCGGCTTTCACGTGACCAAATATGATGGGTGTGGCCCGGAGTAACCGTCGACAGATATCACTTGCCAAGCACCACCGGAAAAGAGAAGTTGAACACCGCGGACTCCGTCGGACGAATCACGGATGCAGAAATCGTGCGCACCTTACGTAAATCGCTCCGACTTCATCCGGACCGACCGGATCGGGAATCGCGACAGGACCGGGTAAGTAAATTTGCCCCAATGTCTTTGGATCTTACACATGGATTTATTAAATGTTGCTTATTCGTGGTTTGGGACAAATTTATGGTTTAGAATTTTGTCGCACAGTAGAAATTGCAACAACATATAACCGATGCTTCTGTCTGCCGCTTTCCCGGGTATCGCTTGTACCATGTAACTGAACAGCGTGCGCAGGGTCGGCTCCAGGTCTCAGTGAACTCATGTGGCAGAATTAAAAGGTTAGAAACTAAAACAGTCTCCTGTTCCCTAAAATATTCCTTAGTTTATCATCCCAAAGAGCCCGCAGATGGATTATTTTATATAAAGCACCCACATAGGCTGCCGGGGAGTGAGACTGGGCCACGCTGGGTGCTGGTGCCAGCCCTGAGCATGCGCCGCTGTTGGGTTTTCTGGCGCAAACTGCACATTAGTGAAGAAAACTGCACAAAGGCAGATTGCACCAGTTTTCATATATTTGGGCCAATATGAAATAGCTGTCTAATATTAGACTGTCGGGTCAGAATGCTGGACTTATTATGGTCTTACATCTATGGTCAGGTATAAACTGGATACTGAGCGGAGCTGCCTCACACCTATGACTGTGTATACAGAGCTATGTACAATCTGCTTAGCTCCTCCTGCTCTATAACATTCTGCCTGCATAAGGACCCTATGTACCTCTGCTCAATCCTCCTGCTCTATAACATGCTGCCTGCAGATAGAACACTATGTACAATCTGCTCAGCTCCTCCTGCTCTATAACATTCCTGCCATGCAGATAGACACTATGTACATCTGCTCCACTCCTCTGATCTATAACATGCTGCCTGCAGATAGGACACTATACAATCTGCTCAGCTTCTCTGCTCTATAATATCTGCCTGCAAGAAACACTATGTAACATCCTGATCAGCTTCTCCTCGCTCTAATAACATGTGCCTGCAGATATGACACTATGTACAATCTACTCAGCTCCTCCTGCTCTATAACATGCTGCCTGCAGATAGGACACTATGTACAAACCTGCTCAGCTCCTTCTGCTCTATAACATTCTGCCTCAATATGGACACTATGAAAATCTGCTCAGCTCCTCCGCCTATAACACTTGCCTGCAGATAGGACACTATGTCACATTCTGCTCAGCTTCCTCCTCCTCTATAATGCTGCCCTGCAAAGGCCACTATGTACCATCGCTCAGCTCCTCGAGCTCATAAACATGCTGCCTGCAAGATGGACACTATGTACAATCTGCTCAGCTCCTCCTGCTCTATAACATGCTTGCCTGCAGATTGACACTATATACAATCTTCTCAGCTCCTCCTGCTCTATAACATGCTGCCTGCGCATAGGACACTATGTAACAATCTGCTCAGCTCCTCCTGCTTCAATAACATGCTGCCTGCAGATAGGACCTATGTACAATCAGCTCCGCTCCTCCTGCTCTATAACATGCTGCCACAGATAGGACCCATTACCATCTCTCAGCTCCTCCTGCTCTATAACATTCTGCCTAACAGATAGGACACTATGTGACAATCTGGCTTCACTTTCCCTCCTGCTCATAACATCGTGCCTGCAGATAACACTATATACCATCTGCTCAGCTCCTCCTGCTCGAAAACTTTCTGCCTAAGATAGAACACTATGTACAATCTGCTCAGTCGCCTCCCTGCTCTATAACATTCGCCTGCATAGAACTCTGTACAGTCTGCTCAGCTCCTCCTTCTCTTACCATGCTGCGCATATAGGACACTAATGTAACTGTACTCAGCTCCTCTCTTCTCTATACATGCTGCCTGCAGATAGGACACTATGTACAATCTGCCCAGCTCCTCCCTGTACAATAATATGAGGTAAAAGGTGGATATTTAATTCATATCGGATGTCAGGGGGGGGGAGAATCTCTGGACAGAGACATCATGGAACAGCGCGGTGCACTACAATCCCAGGAAAACAGATATTTTTATTTATCACCAACAATGGTTCAGGATCCAAGGAAATACTCAGAACTCGGACAGCAACAAGTAACTGCAGCCTGAGTGTAACAGCTGCTCCTCTCCTACTAGTAGTAGTAGCACTGATATCATGTATGTTGTGTCTATGACTGCAGTCTCCCCTAGTGGTGACCTACGTCTATGACAGCGATGCCTATAGGAATATACATCAGGTGTCACTAAGTGCAAACACAGGTGCACAAAGCAAATGCGGTGCATCAGGAAAGTGTCAGACAGCAAATGTAATGACCCTGCAAAACCGCTCTGACTTTAGAAGAATTTGGCCAAACAATATTATATATTTGAAACAGATTCTGCTGGAAAGTTGGATCCAATTCCTTGTAACATCCAATAAGCCCCATCCGGATTGTGCTCTTAAGATTCAGCTATAAGAACCAACAACCTCCTATCTCATTCAGTTACTGAGAGATCTCTGATCCAAATCAGTTGTGTGAACTTATCCCAGAGGAAAGTAGGTGATTTCGGCCTTGGTACCATCTTAGAATCTTCTCTCCACTGCGACAGTCGGACAAATGTGTCGAAAAGGAAATTTACCATCAAAACACCACAGTGATAAACCAGGGACATTGCTCCATAGATCATCAGGACACAGGGACGTGGGTCTTCTTCTAATATTTGTTATCATGGCCTCCTTTCTTTTAAGAATAAACTTTTAAAAATTATCAAATGAGCAAAAAAAATGGGGGCAATGGGGAACTACCAAAGCCCTCTGTGCTTGGTATATACACTCACCGGCCACTTATTTAGGTACACCTGTCCAACTGCTCGTTAAAACACTTAATTTCTAATCAGCAGCCAATCACATGGCCAAACTCAGTGCTTTAGGCATTTGACTGTCAGATTCAATCTCCTTGCAGTTTTCCTCCCTGTATGCATCATTATGGGGAAGAAGTTGATTTTGCCTTTTAGAACGTGGCTGGTTGTTGGTGCCAGAAGGCTTGTCTGAGTATGTTCAAACTACTGTGATCTACCTGGTGATTTTTCACGCCAACGATCCTCTATGGTTTACAAGAGGTCCAATAAGAAAACATCCAGTGAGCGGCTGTTCTGTGGGCGGAACATTTGCCCTTGTTGATGCCAGAGGTCAAGCAGATGTGCATAACTGGGTTTCAGCTGAGATACAGCACGAGGTGCACAACAGTGACCTCAAAATCGCACCCCCGTTACAACCAAGGTAGGCAGTAAGGCATCGTTTCTTTCCTGAAGCACGTACGTCCAACTTTGGAGGCAGGATGGGCTATACACATCAAAGAACCACACCGGATCCACTCCTTGTCAGCTAGAACCGTGAAACTTAGGCTCACAATTGCACAAGCTCAATCGAATTGGACGTGATAAGGATTGGAATAAACGTTGCCTGTCTAGGATCCATCGATTTCTTCTGCTGGCGACATTTCGGATGGTAGGGCTCAGAATTTGAAACAACAATGAAGCATGGATCCATCCGTCCTTGTTACAGCGGCTCAGGCTGGTGGTGTTGGTGTCCTGGGTGGTGGGATATTTGTCTTGCCTCGTTTGGGCCCCTTGGACAACCACGCCAAGCCTATGAGTATTGTTCTTACCAACTGTCCACCCCCTTTAGGCACAATGTAACCCCTTTAACCCTGATGGCTACTTTCGCAGGATAAGCGCCATGTCATAAAGCTGAATCATCCGAAGACATGGTTTTCTTTGAACATGGAACAATGAGGTCACTGGACACAAATGGCCTCCACAGTCACCAGACAGATCTTCAATCCAATAGAGCATCTTTGTGGATCGTGGTGGAACGGGGAGATTGCATCATGTGTGCATAACGACAACAATCCTCGGCACACTGTTGAGTGCTCATCATGTCATATGGGCAAAATCCTCTGAGGAGCTTCCCAGCCACCTTGTTGTATGTATGCCAACCCGAAGAAATTGAGCATCTGGAAGGCAAGGGGTTCCAAACCCTTTACCTAGCAGGT
The DNA here is from genome assembly GCA_019512145.1 of Engystomops pustulosus. Taxonomy (NCBI): domain Eukaryota; kingdom Metazoa; phylum Chordata; class Amphibia; order Anura; family Leptodactylidae; genus Engystomops; species Engystomops pustulosus. The sequence goes on along the minus strand of WNYA01000940.1, from coordinate 27,823 downwards.
TGTACCTATAAAGTGCCTGGTGTTACTCCCCCATACGTCGTGGTAATATCGCCTAGAAGAACCGCTACATGGCCGGATCCCTGGGGGCCTATGGAGCAAGCCTATGTTCATCTGGTCTACGACATAATCTGACCCTTTTTCTCAGCTCTACACTTCAAGCATCAGGGACGAAAACTCTGGACAACCTACAGTGAGAGTGTCTGTATATAATGACTATTAATACCATATATACGATCCTAGGGGGGTGGGGGGATGAACCTTGAAAAGAATACATGGAATTCTCTGAGGCATCTCCAGAAAACACGCTCCTCTCTCTTCTCTGCTCCCCTGCAGTCCTCCTGCACCGACACTTGTTTTAGTCAAAAATGAATCTGTTTTGTAGGTTACAGATAATGCCTTATTATATGTCTTCCTATAACCCCCGCGGAATGACTGCAGCAGAAACGTCCAATATCTGCAATCTTGTGACTATACCTGACTAAAAAGCAGGAAGTGCACATGATGGAGGAACCGGCGGATGTTAGATAATTATATAATACATGAATTAAGAAACAGCTCCATCCTTGCACTATATGGTCACCACCAATAGCTCCTATTACATTAAGTATTTCCGTACTGTACAATTTCTAACAATATCATTTTCTCTAGTAATGGTTGTTTATAACTTTCTTATGTAAGCTAATCTGTAACTTAAACTGGAAATAAGATACCGTGTACTGACAGTAATGTGGTTTATTAGGTTCTCTGCTCTCTTACTTAATCTTAAACTAATTATGTTAACTTCAGAGCTTCTCGGTGGGGCATTAGCAGAGCCCCGCTTCCTGGCTCTGCCTGTAACTACTCCGCCCAAACCCCTTTGATGTGCCCACTGTTCTTTCCCTTCCTCCTGGTTCTCTCTCCTCCCTCCCTTCTGTCTGATGCGAAATTATTCTTCAGCATAGATATGACAATAACTCCCCGCTTGCAGAATTGTTACAAGCAATCAGGAAGGCGGGCCGTGAGCCAGGAACTTTATCTAAAGAAGCTGGTTTGGGTAGAAGCAGGAGGAGCTACAAAGACCTTCTTTGCCCTGTCCATCACTTTATGTAGGGACTTGAATTCAAGAAGACAAACAAACTTTGACTCAGCGCTCAATCTCCATTCCCCAGTGCTGCCCTTGCACCTTTGCCATGCTTTTCCCAGCGATAACGGACAACCTTGAATAGGGTCCCTCTACCATTGCATACACAAGAGCGATAGTCCAAGACACCATGCTAAAAATACAGGGTCTACCAAAGTAAAGAAGTACAGAAACGAGAAGCGACAATACGGAGCCCAGTTATGAATAGGGCTGAGAGCAGGTGATTGGAGCAGACATCACAGCAAGGTAAACATTGCTGGGCAGAGCTGTAGGAGTGCCTTGTGCATTCATTTCAGTCTCAGTCCACATTCACGACTATAGAAACAGGACATTATCAGCGTCTGTCTGTGGGACGTCTCGCGAATCTTAAAAAAAATAAATCAGGATGGCTCTTATTCCAAATAAGAATCATACAAAGCGGTAACATACAGAGATTGATCGACGGCGTTTCGATGTTCTGTCCTTGAAGGAAATCAAACCACCTGAAAAAACATAAAAAGCCTCACTGACCGTCCCCTCCGCTCCTGTTGATGTTGATCCCTGCTTTTCTTGAGACGCTCTGCGTCTTATCATACTAGAAATATAACTTATAATTAGCGGCCCGGAGCAACGGGACAGAATGTCGCTCGCATGATGTCACCTAATGGGAGGGAGGTGCGGCATAATTACAGCCTCGGAGCACCATGAATCTTGTCCCTTCCGTCTGCCGGGCTGATATTTCTAGCTATCGTCCGTGTGTTTAATGACAGACCGTGCGGTGTGATCAAGGTGAAGAGTGCGCGAAGGTGAGTTTTCCTAGGTTTTATGTCTTTCTCAGCCTGTGGTATTCCTGCTTGAATATTCAAGTCCTTAATAAGTTGGATTCGTAAAAGCGTCCGCATTCGACCGTCGATACACATCATTCTGACCTTGTTCGTATTTGTGTTAGTGTAGGATACCTGTCGCTCGCAGGATTTCTTAGCGTCTACGCAAGGCCTGAAGGTTGTTGATCCATTTTTTTCCGTCGTTTCGTGGCCTGGTGTTTTTTTTTCTGTTGTAGATTTTTTCTCTCCTTGTTTCTTTGAACAGTTCACACAGCGGAACAATCCACAAAGAGCAAATCAATGCATGGTAAGCGGCAAATCTCGGAAGAGGCTGTGACCCTCTGGGCACGGGGCAAACAGTGGACTCTGCCTGTGGCCACTCTTCTCCCTGATTTAGCGTTGAGATGAAGAATCCCAAAATTAAGGAGGTGAAGAGCATAATCAGCATCTCCGCAGGCAACCAGAGCTTGAGCCACCCCCATGGATTTTAGACATCAAGGGGGTCTCTACAACATAACATGCTTGGGGCTTCCCCAAAATGCTGATCGCCTGCCCCTTACTTTAGGGCATTCTCGGTGTAAATCTCTCACCCTGAAGGGCAGGATTAGATGTAAGTCACTTTAATTATAACTGGAGGCTTTTTACAGTCATTATATTTCACTACATGCGCATACAGAAGTAATTCTGCAGTGCCACGCACATAAAGCAGTGACATTGTGTTGGCTTTTTTATATACTACGTAATGTGATTAATCATACTCCCAAATCTCTCCTTGGACAGGGTGGGGCGCACGCTCTAGAGTACTGAGGACTCCAAACTACTATCATTCCCTCGTACTGATATTTTCCTCAAATGCCAATTTTACAGAAGTAACTTACTGACCCCCTGCACTGTCACCCTGCATCCTGAGGACATTACTAAGGAGGTTTTAACAGGATTAAACCATTTTAACATCCCTCCAAACGAGGATCAATGGGGTCACCAAGAAAACGATGCTCAGTGATGATCCAGACCCTGCTCGCCCTCTTCTCGCCCTGCTTATCCTGCCGTCTCCCGGCGTTCAAGCCCTGGACGGAGGTTGTAGGTCTTGATCCCACTGTGTTTGGGCGCTGATGATCTGGTAGCCACCAAGAAGACCTCTAGAACCAGTTGCATGGGTGAACCTTTTGTTAGGTCCTTTGGCCGATGCCCAAACTAACTTGCAACCATAACCCCCCCTTATTTATCGCGAGGTGCCAACCGAAAAATGAAAGCGTAATTAGTGTCTCCCTGTGCTCTGCAACACCTGTTGAATCATATTGGCCCTCCCGAGGAAAAGATGAAATTTGCTAATTTTAAGCTTCTTTCCGATCTCTCTGTACACAGAGAATCGTGGGGCCAGCAAAAGGTCTTCCTAAGATAATTTCGGCCCTGTGCTGTCTACCTCATTCCCCCCTCTTTTCCTACTACCCAATAGCGAAGTAAGTATCACTCACTTAACTAATAACGTAAGCACAATCTTTCTTAATTGCTTGGAACTGCAGAAGATTCTTTTGAGTCCTGTCTTGCGTCTGGGCGATGGCCCGGGTGCCAACAGGAGGGTTCTGAGTGCCGCCTCTGGCACCCTGCCCCAGGTTCGCGCCACCCACTGCTCTAGACTTTGCATGGGCAAACCTCTGGACCCTGCAGAAGCCCCCATATTCGGAACAGGTGATGTATAATAGGGGACACAGTGGGTATGTCTATGAACTGTGGTAACAGAGCTCATATTAGAAATGGGTAAACAAAGGAGTCAGATCTATAGAGAATGGGGGTAACTCGACCGTGAATAGCCTTTAGGTTATGTGATTAATGGTCATTTTGTTCTCCTGTTTATTCACACTATTAATATCTTAGGATTACTAGAAAACATGGGGGTTATCTAGTGTATGAATAAATTGGCCTGAATAGGAGGTGTTCAGGATCAGGGCTACGCTACGTGATATACACCCAAATAGTTTACAACCGTAATACATTGGTGATAATCAGGGTAATATTACAGTGCCCGCATGTGTAGTAACAACTGGTGCAGGTGATACATGGTGCAGTTGTCATCAATGTTGCAGGCTGCACTGTAGGATATACAGGGGATATATTACGAAGATGCCGCAGGTGGTATACATGGTGCAGGTGCATACATGTGCGGTGTATACTGGTGCATGCTGCAACATTGAATACAGGATTAAGGGGATAATCTTACAGATGCCGCAGGTGTTTGATGGTGCCAGGTATATACATGGTGCGGTGTGTACACTCTCACCGGCCACTTTATTAGGTACCCTTGTCCAACAACTGCTCGTTAACACTTAATTTCTATCAACCAATCACATGGTGCATTAGGCATGTCATGGCAAGATCAATCCTCCTGCGTTCTTCCTGACCTCATATGGGGACGAAAGGTGATTTGATGCCTTTTCAACGTGGCATGGTTGTTGGTGCAGATGCTGGTCTGAGTATTTCAGAAACTGCGATCTACTGGGATTTTCACTCAACGCCAACCATCTCTAGGGTTTTTACAGAGAATGGTCCGAAAAGAAAACATCCAGTGACGTGCAATTTCTGTGGGCGGAAATGCCCTTGTTGATGCCAAAGGTCAGAGAGTGGGGCAGACTGGTTCGAGCTGATAGAAAGGCACAGACTCAAATCGCCACCCCACCGACATACAACCAAGGTAGGCAAGAAGAGCATCTCTGAATGCACAGTACACGTCGGACTTTGAGGCAGATGGGCTAACAGCAGCAATGACCACACCGGTGCCACTCCTTCGCCTAGAACAGGAACTGAGGCTACTATTTGCACAGCTCATCGAATTGGACAGTAGAAATTGAAACGTGCCGGTCTGATGAGTCTATTTCGTTCTTGCTGCGACATTTGGTGGTAGGGTCAGAATTTGGCGTCACAAACATAACACGGATCCATCCTGCCTTGTAGTCAGCGGCTCAGGCTGTGGTGTGGTGTCCATGGATCCATCCTGCTCCTCCTGTATCAGCGGTTCAGGCTGGTGTGGTGGTGGTCTGAATCCATCCTCCTGTAATCAGCGTGTCACTGGCTGGTGGTGGTTGTCATGGTGTCTTTGGGCCCCTTGGTACAACGCCACAGCCCACTGAGTATGTTGCGCCATGTCCATCCCTTTAATAGCAACAATGTACCCTGTAACATCTGATGGCTACTTTCAGAGGATAATGCGCCATGTCATAAGCTGGAATCATCTCAGACTGGTTTCTTGAAATGACAAGTAAGTTTCATGTTACATGGCGCATATGTACTCGGCAGAGTATACAGGGTGCAGTGTATAAGACTGTGTGCAAGTTACACGGTGCAGGTGTATTCCATGGTCATGTGTAACTACGGCGTCAGTTGTCTACATGGTGAGAGTACACTTCATAATCATGGTGCAGGGTGTATCCAATGGGCAAGGGTTGTAAAACCTGCAAGTGTAATACATGGATGATCATGTTAGGTGTATACGGCCGATGGTCTACATGTTGCAGTTGTATATGTGCATGTGCGTATATCATGGTGCAGGTGTTACTGCAAATACCTCATGTAACAGGGTCAGATGTATACATGGTGCAGTGTAATACATGGCATCAGGCTCGCACTGGATACAAATATACAGGGATATATTCAGAGGCTGCAGGTGTAATCATGTGCAGGTGTCAATACATGGTGCAGGTGTCATACATTTGCAGGTGTATACATGGCGCAGGGTTTAATACTGTGTGCAGGGTGTATACTGGTGCCAGTGTGTAACATGGCGCAACTGCCACAATTGTACGGAATATAAGCACGCAAGAGCCTTGAGTGATTTTCTTTCCCAGTAACATGTGAGTCGGAAATGTATCTAATACCTAATGCATTTCTTTGAATTCTCCTGACAAGTCCCCTTCCCGGCAGGCTGTTACTAGGATGATAATTGGTGGAAAGGTTCCTCAGCCCACGACCTCCATGACTAGCAACTGAAATCCTTGCAACATTATCTTCCTGATAGTCCACACAACTGCGGCTCATCCCGGATCCGTACATTTCCCAGGGACATCACTCACAGTCTCCTTACACAGGGACAAGCCTGTAATGTGTGATGTGACTTTATTTTATGGAATATGATTGGTGACATCAGAGATGAAGGACTGCGATGGCGAAGTGTTATGTACAGGAAAAGCCGGACGCATCATTTCTAGATAAGATTGTTTAGGAAAGATGGAAAATCATGAAGATAAAAAGATTTCCCACGAAGAAGATCTCCCCAGGGACGTCTTGTCAGAGATGAGGGGAAGGAGCTTTAGTCTTGTGGTTGTAGGTGGTTACTTATGGATAATTCATCTGCTCTTCGACAAGATGGATAGTGGATTAATCACTTACCTGATATTGGGGGGGGGTCTGAATCCATGGACTGAATGCTGTAACTTCTGTTCCATCCCTTTTTATATATTCTATTTAAAAAATAAAATAAAAAGACTAAAAACTATGGACCATGAAGTATCCGGGCGCCTTGACTGCTAAAAGAGAAGGATTCTGTGTGTCTCAACATGAAATGGAAAGTATCTGGAGGGACGTTTCATAGAACTTTCTCTTGAATTCACTGGGGGAGATTTACAATGGAAACTGGTGCAGATGACATTTAAAAACCCTGATCTCCGCCTACTTTGGGCGTGGTTAGGGCGGAGACTGAGGCGGACAGGGGCGTGACTGACGCCCTATTTACCATAGTTCCTGCCAATTTTCTGTATCTGAAATCTCTGCCAGGTCAGACCTGGTCTAAATAGGATCAACCTGTCAGAGATTGTCCAGAGCCTCTTAGTAGATCCGACTGCTGTGCGAGGGTGGGGGAGATTTTAAGACTGGAGTTTAAAATGCCAGTGTATTCTATGACGGCTCCTATTTAACAAACAGTAAAATATGATACAATATGATACAAGATATCTATGGTTATATGATATAGTGCCTTTGACTCTGATCATTGTTTTCCTGGTATCTTGATCTTTGGCTTCTATTCAGACCATTCTACTATCTTGTGATTTTGTACTGAGTTTGCCCTCTTTGTTGTGACCTTGCTCATGTGATTATTCTTATCTGCTTGTACTATTTTGACTTTGTCTGTGTTTTGCACATTGGCACAGGGAGGGATCATCAACCATTTACTGGCCCCCACCTTGGTGGTATGGCTGCCTGGACTGCATGAAAGTACACGTGCCGAAGGAAATAGGGGTTTTCTGGGACCATGGTTAAAAAATGTTTTTTTATGGGGACCTCAAAATTGGTGGCCAGATCACAGCCCCGATAGAGGTCTACGGTGCCGGGTCATGTTGCCGTGAGCACTCGTTGTTTCACTGCACCATGACCTGGTCGGGCGGCCGAGGTGTAAATTATGGGACATGACCTATACTTTGCCGTTTCGTGGAGGACGGTTCGCTTTCTATAGAGAAGGGAGCTCACCCTCCTCTCTCCTGCACGTGTGCTTGTCCAGGTTACGGCCCGTGTTCATCAAGCCCGGCCAAACTATCACATAACAGTAGACAAAAAATCCACATACAAACCGCATGGATAATACCAATGATAGAGACATTTAGGTAACAGGCCCTGTATCACTGAAACGGGGGTTCTCCAAGTTGTAATAAACTTCATTTATTTATCTGGTCTTGCTCAAGAGCTCGTGGTTTCCATGGTTCTTGTATTCTGTATGGGGTAGGATCCCTATCAGGGCACCGTCCACAGGCCAAGTGTGCAAGGGCAGCGCACAAATGGTGATAAGACGCAGGTTAGACCAGAAAGGTGACATGTTTCAAAACGTGTCACTTCTAGGAGGCAAAAAATTGTGTACAGGACAAATTCTCCCCCCTCAATTTTTCAGGTAAAAGATGTGAAACATATGAGATTTATCATATATTATGTCTTTCTATGCTGAGTGGAGCTGATGTGGAATAATGCTCATACTTCGGAGCAGCAGATGAATTTATTGCTTTTGGCAGTGACATTTTATTAAAGTCTGATTCATCACAAGTTCAAATGAATTCATCATAAAAACCTTCTCCAGTGATTCCCTTAATCCGTCCACACGAGATGAAATGAAAAGCCTTTCCCCGTTTAAATCTTCCAATTGCTGCTGATGGCACAAAGCAAAGGGGAGATGAAACCACCCGGGGACATCTGTATAAGGGTCTCCCGCAGTTTGTTCTATTGGGCTGAGAAGATGCTGAATTTCTTCTGGGTCATTTCAGTCGGTAGTCTGTAAGGTGCTCTAGTGGCTGGACTGCTGAATGAAACCACTACTACTACCTGACTCTCTGCAAACTATGCTCTGAACCAGCAAGGGTTAACATGCTCACCCCCTCAGAGCTCTGATAAATGCCCAGTGTGAACTATCAACTTCGCTGGTTGAAGATTTTCTTGCTAGTTCTATTCTCTGCGCTTCGCTTGCTATACATTTGTACTTCTGGTTTCCAATACTTGGCCCTTGTTCTGGACTATCCTTTTGTGCATGTGATTCTGTAGCTTATATTCTATTTCAGTAGTGACCACGATTGCTTACAATCCTTATAGTGTTTATCTGTTTGTTTGGCTTGTTTCGTGTCTGCTCTCAGTGTCGGGAGGTACTAGTCTTCATGGTTGTCTACAGTGTAACGCAGAGGCAAGAGGACAGGGATGTTGTGGGCTGGATTTTTAAGGTGCACTGTCGTATCTGTCCAGAGTCCCCAAATATAATGAGTACTCCATTCAAAACTGACACACTTCAAAAACCTAAATGCCCCACAGGGCTATTACTGGACTCAGCTATTTTACTACTAAGGACGGTGTTCTGTGCAAAATGTGTCAACAACTTTCTGCTTCTTAAATTGATGGAATAAAGCCTTAAGGTTTTTCACTGGTCATGCTGGAGGACCCATTGTTTTTTTCCCATATGTTACAGATAGTTGGAGGTCTTACCACTGTGACCAGGACAATGGGGGACCAACAGTCTCCCTCTTAATGGAGAACTGAGCCTCTTGCATGACTGGAGGTCCATTTATCGTCGCTGTGCAAGAACATAGTCCTACAACTAAGTACAAAAAATTGTAATTGCATTTAAGGACGATTTTTGGATCTACCTTTCTCATGGTAACTTGGGGTTCTGGCTGAGACTGAGACACCTCCTACAACTTGTAACATATTTACAAAAAAACATAAGTGAGAACCGGAGCAATGGAAATGTGTTCTCTAGAGCGATAAATCACATTTCACCATTAATAGTCTAAGATGCTGCAATGGTTTGAGGCTTTCATGGTTTAGGCCCTTATTTCTCAGCTGTGGTGGGGGTGATTTTGATGCTTTCAGCTGTGTGACAATGGCTTGAGGAAGACTATCTCAGTGTGATGGGGTCCTTGTTCTCCAAGCAACGTCCATAAGCATTCTGTGTGATGAGGTTGTTATGGACAAACTCAAGTGGCCTCAACAAAACCTTGGTCTTAACTCTGTTATTATCCTTTGGATGAATTTGAAAGACAAACGTTCTCATCCAACATCAGTACCAAACCTTGAAGATTCCCTGAAGGCTGAAGGGACAAAAATTCACGTAAATACTTTACTTCAGTGAGCAGAGTGGAGAGGCCTTTACATCCACAAAGGATCTATAAAGGTCTGGGGTTGGGTGAGTGCCTTTGTGAAAGAATCCTCACTCGTCCATGATGGAATATTCCAGGAAGAAAGGGAAAAAAGCGCAAATAGACTCAAGTGAAATCTTTCAAATGGAAAAGAGAACAAGTGGTTTGTCTCTCACCTGGTGTCAGAAGTTTTAGGTGTATCGGATCCTTGGAGACGCTGCTTGCCACAAGATACCTGCCCGCTCTCCCAGAAGGCGGATTGGCAAAAGGTACAGGTGCACAAAGAGTTTTTGGTCTCGAGATCCACAAAGGATGAAAAGTGTTGGCAAGTTTCTCTTACAATCTCCTTATGATCCTATTAGGACTTCCATTAGCCCTCTCTAAGATACACCACCTTTGTCTGATACCGATATAAAGAAGCTCAAGTGTTATTGACTATTTCAAGTTGGCAGAATTTTTTTCCACTGATCGATCGTCCATAACTGAAGACCTTCAGCACTGAACCAGTACTAGGAACCAATGCCATCCAGAACCAATGTGAAAAATTCCTTTGTATAAACGAGTTCCATGGATATCAGTGAGGTTATTGTGGAGGGGCACTGGACCAGTACCGGGAACCGATGCCATCCGGAACCAATGTGAAAAATTCCTTTGTATAAACGAGTTCCATGGATATCAGTGAGGTTATTGTGGAGGTCACCGTATGCCCTGATATGGGATGTTAAATATTTACCAAGAATCGTAATGTGCCGGCCACACATTTGCTGCACTTGGCTTCAGGATGGGTTATCCAACGAGTTTATTATCATTAATGACACTTCCTGAAAAAGCCGAAAGCAACGCCTTCCGGGGACAGAGAACTTTTACCAGAAACAGCGTTCTATGACATTTCTATACTTTTATATTTTGGCCCTATCCGGGTAGGTTTTATCTTTTTAGTACTTGGGTCAAGAATATACCGGACAATGTCCTTGGAGTTATATTAAGAATCCTGACCAGACGTAGAATTCTCTTACATTTTTACCATTGTCTGATAAGCTCATAATGTAGACAAATGTCTTATTATATCATTTACATTTTTTATGTATTTTATGGTAATTCCATTAATTTTTCCGAACCTATACTGAGACTTTCTACTCATGATAAAGTTAAAGGAAAGTTTGAAGCAGACAAAAGTCAATTAAAGTTTTCTGGCGAGTTAGCGAGAGCTTATAAGTCATTGGGATTATTTCGGGATTCTCTGGTGATCACAAGACGGTGAGAAGTAATGAGAAACCTTGTAGATAATGAGAAAAATGTTTTTAGAATCCCCAATGAGTTTCTGCTCTCCTTACGTCTTACCTTTCAGTTCTCCTACAGATTTGGCTGTGGAAACAAACCCAAGGTCAGGAAATGTTTTCTGGGACCCTCGTCTTGTGGCCTTCAGCAGTTTCTCACCTGCTTATACTGTATCGGAGGGTAAAGAGTCAGATTCGGACAATCGGCTTCTGCATTAGTGTCAGATTATTTTACATTATAAAAGTTTTTAGATTCTTATAAGGACGTAGTTCTGAGCTTTTAAATTCAGTTCCAGATGGACGCAGCAGGTCGCGTTACGTTGGTTTTTAAAATACACTAATTTTTGTTAATAGTTGACAGGTTGTTAGTCAATGATACGACATTAGGAAATGAAAAAAATATTGAAATGGTCACTCAGTAACTTCCCAATTGGCATATTAGGTACAAGTGAATATACTGTATGAAAGTGAGAAAAATCCTTCCTTCTGCACTTACTGGGCTCTTTCCCTCTCTACTACTTGCCTCATGTGAGAACATTGAACTGACAAGCTCTGTGCCTCCATGTGAGTGCACTAAATAGTAGCTGAGAAACTATTGTATTATTACCATGTTCTATACACTAGTAGACGAGACTAGAGCGGTACTGCCTGCCGTGTGTGAACAGACACCAATACAATTGCTGGACAGGGGAGGGTTAAGGACCAAGTCTGAGCTTCTGGATAGCAAGTTATGGGGTGTCAGAGTGTCCAATGCGCTGTACAACAGAAGAAGAAATTAATCCAGTAAAATCCAACAGTTTATTCAAGCAATATGGGACCAAGAAGCAAAACCCTTGGAGCTATGGGCCACTTTGTGTGGCTTGCGCTTCCCCGGGCTCATTGAGGAGAATGGAGCCCTGGCTCTATTGTGTTTGGCCCCTGGCTCTATTGTGTTTGGCCCCTGGCCCCTGGCCATATTGTGTTTGGCCCCTGGCTCTATTGTGTTTGGTAGGTTTCTTTGTCCTGCACGAGCTGAATAAAGCGTTGGATTTCTCCGGTGAGTGCTCGGACTCTTTCCTTCTCCTGTTACTTTGCTTTTTGGTGTATTATGGGGCCGCTCTCTATGGCTCCAGTGTAAGAGCCCTAATTTAATTTGTCAACTGGAGTTCTGTAATACAGGAGGTAAATGTTACATACAAATCATTAAAAGGGACCGTGATACAAAACATGCTGTATCGGCAGCAAAGAAGCGAATGGAAAACGGAAGGGTAGAAAAAGGAAGATAAACAAGTGCTGCACATGATAAGCCTCACATCACGAGACGTAAACTCCCAAGTGTGAAGCAAACAAAATGATATCATCCAGAGAAACATGGAGAGGACCAAATTAAAAAATGTCCGCAAGTAAAACTTTCAATTCACTATTTTTTAGCATTTTATAAGAAAGTAATGTTTTTTATTCCGTTGTTTGTTCTTTACTTTTTCTTCCCTTTGTGTAGTTTTATTTTTGTTTCAACAGGTTCATTTTATTCATTTATTGTAGGGATCAACCAAATAATCGGAGAAATGTTTATGGAAAATTGGTGGAATTTATCAAGACTCCAGAATCCTGGCAGCAAAGATTTTAGGATTTAAGTACAGAAAAATGTTAAAAGACTCGTCCAGGATCTGACTTTTTACACGGGCCTGAGGGGATGTAACAAACAACATTGCCTTCCTCTCCCCGGCGCTTCGATCCAGCACAGCGACTCCTGTCCAGTCTCTGTATCCAGAGGCTCAGCACTGGCATCACGTCGATAGCACATGCCCGCCGAGGCCTGCAGCCTACTGGCTCTAGTGGCTGTCCATGACACAACACCGCTGATGGGAGGCCTCGCACTGGACCGCAGGCACAGACAGAGGCAAGTGCAGGTTGTTTGCTATTTTTAGTCGTGGCTGTTCCTTTGCACAAATATAAATGGACTGGAGTAAAAGTTTTAGAATAGTCTACAATGGTCCACAATGGAACTGGACCATTTGGAGGTAGTAAAAGTTCTAACAAGGTTTATGCATGAGAACTTGTATAAGGATCAGAGCCATGGAAGGCGAGAGGCACTCATCCTCACCTGGAAGCTCCAGACACGGGTTCATTGACACAACCTCATGCGAGTGATAAGTCCGGAGCCCTCTCCCTCTCCTCCGCGTGGGGAGACAGGGTTGTCAGCTGTCCCTGTGGTTGCCCTGATTCTCTCGATCTTTCTTTGGACAATCCCTTTAAAACTTTCAGCACTTTTAGCCAATCCCGCTAAGTTGTTGTAAACCACCAAATTGGGACTTATTTACTAAGGGTCCCGCGACCGCATTTTTGTCGGGTTTCCTGACTTTTCGGGGATCGCACCGGGATTGTGTTGCACACGATCGTTTTGTGTCGCAATCGCGCCGGCTTTCAGGCGACACAAATTGGGGGAGGGCTGTTGGATGATCCGACGGATTCGGACTGAGCGCGGGATTTAACTATTCAAATTGTGTCACAGGCCGAGCGCTGACATGCACCTGGAAGAAGAAGGTGAACTCCGGGGACCTGAGCGGGGAAGTGACACATGCTGGATATCGGACGCAGGATCTTGTTGAATTGCGCAAAGTTCATCCTCGTCGGACAACGCACCTTGGGGATCGCACAATGTGCCCCATTGTAAGAAGATTTGTCGATATATATCTCACATCTCTGATAAATTCTGAATAATTCACAGCAATACAGACCTCTAAGCAAAAAACTACTTTAAAATTGGGAGCTGGTTGGTTGGTTGGTTGGTTCTCTAAATAGAATGAGGTATATAATGGGATCCAGGGCGAGGGTCTCAGGGACATCCCGGCCACATGACGGCACAAAAGAAGTTTTACTTTCTGTATGAAAACTTTCCAATAAAGTTTAACAAATTGAAGAGCTGCCTATACAGATATGTAAGACTGTATTTCTGCACGATTTCTCATGATAATAAAACCTCTGCACTTCCGCTTTCTGTAAGTGTGGAGTGAGGAGAATACAGAGTAGATGAACACATTTTGCTTTTGCTCTAGCAGAGACGTGTTTTCTTATAATTGATTTTATTTTGCTGAACAAGAAAACACATAAAACTGCAAACAGACAGACGAAGGGTTTACACAATCAGGAAAAGAAAGGGGAAAAGTAAATAGAAAGATACAAATGTCTAATACTAGAGAAAAGTGCAACAAGAATCATTTATCCAAAGAATTGAGCATTGCAGGAAACTGTCTTATGTCTGGTACACGGCTGTTTAGAACTCTGCTTCGTCTTACAATGTTATAGTAGATGCTTCTTTATACAGATATGGATGGACTGGGGTAATTGTTTATCAATCTTTTAGGCTGCACATGACCACGGTCAGTCTTTGAAAAACGGACCATATACTGCCTGGATTCGATGGACCACAGAGCAGAGGACGCGACTCATGTGCATCTTAGTTATATCTAATGCACCAAGTCCCTTTTCGCAGAAAAACCGCAGCGCTGACTGTGATCATGATAACAATGTGGTGCAGCAGTTCTGCAGGGAAGAAGGGACTCATTGGGGCTTATTTACTAAGAGTCCGCAAATCGCACATTTTTGTAATTTTCGGGATTTGTGCCGCTGTGACAGGTGTTTAACTGGGGATTGTGTCGCACGCAATCAAATTGTGTTGGAGCTGCGCTGCTTTCTTGCAACAGAAATCAGGCTGCGTGCCAACTATACTGATGTGCAGTCGGCCTTAAAGGGAATCTGTCAGCAGTTGTGGTCACATGTAGCTGCAGATAGTTTTCTATACGTTTTTGTATGTTTTAAATAGTGACAGGACTGTGAAAAGTGTAATTATCCAGTTATAATCCAGCTCTGCATCTCCTATAAGGGCTCTGGAAGGTTCTTTCAGCCTGAAGAGCTTTCTGCTCTCTGCACTGAGCTGCTACTCAGCCCCTCCCCTCTGCTACAAGGAGGGGAGGAGCTGAAAGACCCTACCAGAGCACTTGCTGGAGCACCAATCATGAACTAAATGTTCACTCTTCACCGTCCTGCTGTTGCTTACTACACACAAAGATATGGTTACACAGATCTCCAGGGATCTATCCGCAGTTTATTATAGTCATAGCTGATGATTGATTCCATTTAAAGCCTCACAATTCTAAAAGTATCAATATTACATGATATCTGTGTCCATAAATGACAATTATGTTACAAAAACATATAAGACCTCCTATGTGAGCACCTATGTCCCGCACCATCCTGAAGCTGGCAGTCAGAGGAATGGTGAGAATCGGAGCCAAGAAGAGCTGCCAGGTATGAACACTGGCTGCAGGCAGCCTACATTGGTCTGATAGGTTCCTTTTACGTAGCAATTAGTTATATAGTAAATATCAGACTGCACAGGTCATTGCCATATACTGATGACTATTCATATCGGCACAATGACAGTCGCCGGTGTCGGCTTCCACTGACAGCTGTTCCCTTCGGCGTGTAGGAAAACACACAGAGCACTGAGACTCCACTTCCAGCTTATCTGGCATATTGGAAATTAATTAGACAGGTTTATTTTATTATTTTGGTCAGATATCAAGTAGACTTTGTCTTCACTGTATCTGAATATTACAAACGGCTTCTGGTCCTCGCAAAACAGATGGCAAAACAAATGAAAAATGTCTGTTCTGGATTATTACATATTTATTAGACACTGAGGTCGTGATGAGTTCTGCCCTTTGTGGGGCGTCTAGTCCGGATCTCAACTGAAAACAATGCAAAATGATAAGAAACCGGAAAATAACAATAATTAGGCAACTGGACTTATCTAAAAATAAGAGATGCCCCGAAGATCAATTCCTTCTACTTTGCCAGTTCTGTGACATTTCCATCTTTTGATATAACCGTAGAGTTTTGCCAGGTTTATCCTGTGGACAGGGGGATGACAATCTGATCTGTGTAGGTCCGGCTACAGGGACCAATCACAGGAATGGACCCCCACGATCACCAGAACAGGGGTCTCAGTCTCACTAATTGCTGGAGGGGCAGGAAGAGCTTGTATCCTGCTGCTCCGATCAATACTATTTCCATGGTTACCAAAGAATTCAATGGAATGCCGCTCCGTCAATCAGTGAGAACGAGACACACTTCTAATCACTGGGGGTCTAAGCAGTCGGACCCCCACTTATCAGATTTTTTCCCTATCCTAAACATGGTACAACACCCCTAATGAGGAGGTCTCCAAGCACTGGTCACTGAGTCGAGTTGATGGTTCCTGTTATAAAGGAGACCTTGCAGCAATTGTTTCATACCTTTTATCTTTCACAGTTGCTGAATGAGGACTTGTTTTTGTAAGATGTGCCATATTTTTAACTGGCACCAAATTTCGGTATAAATTATTTATCTATAATTCTTCATTACTTTTCTTTACAAGGGATAAAACACACTATGCATACTTAAAACATTTCCCTTACTGCGTCCCCTCAATAAATAAATGCCCTACAAAGTGCCCCCTGAATAAATGTAAGCCCTATACTGTGCCCCAGATATACTATACATTCAAGTCTAATTTCATTGTAAGGACATAGATAGAGCTGAGGGGCTCTTACACCCCCGGCCATCATTCACTGGAGGCACATGGGTGGACCAAAGATAAGATCAGCCATGGTAGGGACCCCCATATCCTTACAGCGGCTGCACCTCCAAACAAACTTATGGAAGTGACAGAATGTAGAAGCAAACACAACGGCTCCTGTATCTAATGTAACATTCTGTAAATTCCAACTATTAGAGGAGAAATGCCGATCTTGTAAACTTCTCCGTTAATTTCTTCACATGGTAAATCCCTACATTTTCTTGCAGATTTGATGAGATATTGTATTCATAAGCTCCAGTAAGAGCAGAAGATCATTCAGTAACAGAAGCTTTTACCCTTTGGTTTTATTCCTCAGAAGATAAAAAACCTCTTATTGCAATTACGAGTATTAGAGATGCGTTATATGGAGAGCATAACCTCTGGATAAGGAGAATGGCTGAAATGAAGCGTCTTATTTTCTTATATAAGTAATCAGTGCGCTAATAACAGGGTCAGGTTCACACAGGGTAATATGCAATTTTGGTCACATTTTTATCAAGAAGAAGTGATCCTAAAGACAAGAAATGTATTAGAGAAAGAATACTCTATTGTTACAATATTACAATCCAATCCCAATAGTTTAAAATATTGCCACTGTGCCAGCTAGACCAGCAGCGGGCTAATACCACTGCCACTGTGCCAGCCAGACCAGCAGCCAGGCTAAGCCATAAAACATCACTTCTGCTCATTTAAGCCGTAGACCCCGCCCTCCGACGTACCCGATTGGATGCTAATTTCCAAGGCAAAAAATGTAAACAGCCAATGATGTCGCTGAGCATGAATGTCAAGGCAAAAAATGTAAACAGCCAATGATGTCGCTGAGCATGAATGTGCATGCGCTGGCAGGGAAGACAAGGTAGAGGCGTCTACTAAGAAGTGCAACGTACCCTGCACTATATCTGTTAAAATGTAGCTATGTATATCGATACAATATCACATGCGTTTGTTCTATCCCTGAGGGATGCCACCGATCTCCTCCAGCACATTGAGCGACTTTTGGTATTGCCCTGTTGGGAAGCATCGATGTAGAGGCTTCTCCATTCCCCATGATAAAGGTCTGGGGGCGGTGGAGTCCATCTACAAGGGGGGTGCATTTCAGGCATATAACAGGTTGATTCAAGACCTACTACATTTTTCATTTACTAAAATGTTTTTTTGTGTTTGATGGCCGGATTTAGCACCAGCTCAGGGGCACAGCAATGGGGAGCCCGTGTGCCCCTTCATACACCAAATTGCTCCTGGGCTGATGGGAGGCCACAATTGTGTTTGGAGATGACCCAGGTCCAGGGATTGAACATATAGACCTTATTTTACATTATATTGACGACATATTCATCTTGTGGACTAGAGGACCATTTGGCTTCATGGAATTTGTAAACTCCTTAAATCTTCACCATATAGGCTTCTGTTTCCCATCTGAAATCCATGAGTGGTGTCTCCCCTTCCTTGTGTTAATAACTGTAGTCACAGTCTCTTCATATATCAATTTATCGCAAACCAATAGCGACCACTTTGTTATTACGGTGGGATGGTCATCACCCACACCCCCTGCAGAACTTATACGTACGTGGTTCTACAAATTGGAGAAATACACAGGATAAGAAACTGAGGGTTATAGCCACATGTGGCAAGGAGGAAGCAAGGCTAATCCTGGAAATAATGGGCCCATCCTCCTGATGGATTAGGACTTGAAGGATCCACTTGGTCCCAGCGCCCTTATTACTTTTCATAAAACATGATCCATCAAACATTGACTGGTCAACAGCCACTACGTGGCCCCAAAATCTGTAGGTACGTGGCTTGATAGGAAAGTAAAAGGTAGTTACAGATGTGGTGGTTGTTTTGCATGACCCTACATGTAGATAGGCAATGTTACTGGAAAAAGCCACACTCAATCAGAGACTACAACGACCTCCAGTCTAGGTCACTCTATAGGAGGCAGGTCTGGCCACTGTAGGTTGGTGGTGGTCACTTACAGATATGCCCCTGGGCCTATAGCGGACTGATGGAATAATGTGGTGGATTATATGACCCCCTCCTTCCCAATGTCACATTTGGAGTATTCTTTATGTCGTTAGGATAGATATGGTTATCCTCAATTGAACGCCTTCTGGTTATCTTAGGGTTTATCCCCAATGTCTTTTGCACCTGCCATTATACATTTTATTCATCGTCCATAAACAATTCCAGTCTGGTCTATAACCGCTGCATTATATTTCCATACAGTCCATTAACATGTTGTGAATGCATCTGGCAGCTCTTGAATTCATTGGGTAGTGATATACTGGATAGTAGTGACCTACCTGCTGTGCACATAAGTGGACTCTATGGGGCTCATTTACTAAGGGTCCGCGGAGCGCATTTTCCTCGGGTTTCCCGACGATTTCCATTTTGCGCCGCATTTAACAGGGGACTTTGGCGCATGCGATCGGATTTTGGCGCATGGGTGCCGTCTTGCACGTGACACAAATCGGGGGGCGGGCCGTCGGACAACCTGACGGATTCGGACAACACGCTGGATATAACATTTAGAATTGTGTCGCATGACAATGCACTTACAAGCACCGGGAAGAAGAAGGTGATTTCCAGTGGACCTCGGCGGGGAAGCGCCGGATTCAGGAACTTCGTGAATCACACCGGACTTCATCTTCATCGGACCGTCGAAGGACCGGGTAAGTAAATTTGCCCCTATGTCTGTATTAATGCAGACTCCGTTGTATCTCCTAGGAGATGCGTCTACCTTGCTGGGTTAGTGCATGCGCATTCGTGCCCTTCCATGGCGGTTTACATTGGGGTCCGCTATACTAACGCAGGGTTCC